>QNGE01005493.1:0-42997 GCA_008508345.1 Paragonimus westermani
CTAACCCTAACCCTATCCCTAACCCTAACCCTAACCCTAACCGTTATGATGTTTATCTTTTTTTGCACTTTACGGCGTTGTGTGAGCGTCCGACTTTTAGTAGAAATTCTCAATTGCACAACCAACTCTTGCTTGTGGCACTAACCTGCCATTCCCGAGAGGTTATTCCGGACAAGTTTCTCGTGCTGGTGATAGCTGTAATTGTCCCTGGTTAACGATGAAAGCCAGTCATAATTGGATTTTCATTACTTCGATTACCTTGAATTAGTTTCTTACGGAAAATTTGTAATGGCAGCTCCTCCTCCTTCTTGGCGAAAGCTGCTCCAGGGCCTGTGGTCACTCTATGAGTCTGTGTTGATACGCCCAACAGCCACGTTGGGTTCATTGTGCATCGCATTTTGATGATGATTGAAAACCGCACACAAGTTTGTGTTCTTGGGGTACTGTCTCTCAGCCAATTCTTAATCTTCGTCATTAAAGCCTGTCTGTGGGGCACACACTCCTACGCCACTACATATACAGTGTTCCATATGTGTCCAGTGAATATTCGCGGATGTGGTGTGGTTGGTTTTACATATTGCTTTACTCAGTGCCTTCAGAGTGGTGAGAATTCTGTATATTGGAATGCATACTGGGACTTCGGAAATCTGGAGCTACAAACGGTGGCAGACGACAAAATAACGGGTTCCTAGATAAGCCATTCGTGTAAGGTTGTCAGAGGTTGTTTGTTCGTTAGATAGCGCAAAATCCGGTCGGGTGGACTGGCTGTCATAGCCTCATCTGATCGCTCTTTGGATATGCTCGGTGGGACCAGTGTCCGCTTTAACGCCGGTAATTCTGTTTCTCATGGAACTTGCACTGCCAAATGAGGGCAGACTTCCAAAATTCGTTCTCAGAAAATCAGTCTCAAAAACGGAGTACACCTCCGTACCTCTTGAATTGATGGTACTAAATTTTAATTCTGGCGGAAGTGTACGGCACACAAGCAGATGTGAATCATCAGCGCGTTTGCCGAAGTAAACGTCAAAGATGATCGGCATTACGAGTTCTGGGTGTGGTGTGGACGGTTACACACAAATGGTCAATGCAGTGGTCAACAAGTTTGTCTCACCAACGCATGGTTGGGGTTCATATCACGATCGCGGTAAGGATCTACACTACTGACGAGCTCCATTGAGAGCGAAACTCAAATCTAGTGCTTCTTTTAGAAAGAGGCTGGCTGGAAAGTCCCTCTGAATGCGACGGTTGTGAAGAAATATGAGTGACATTCAACTTAACAGTAAAACACGAACGGTAATTGGAACAATATCGCAGGAAGAGATTGACTTGTTTGCGAATGCATAGCCGCATAAAATGACGGATCGTGTTGAACATATGCAGTAGAAACAAAGCAAGGGGTTCTTTATGACAGCCATCTTGTGATTCCAATGTGCGACGCATTACGCAGTGAGTTCTGTGCATGATTTTATCTGTACCCTACTTTCTACGATTTATCTGTCCAATATTACGGCAGTGAAAACTGACAGCTATTATTTTCAGTCGCATGCTCATAGTTATTTGCGTCATATTTGAAAGTTACATAAGAAAGCAAAAAGTGCTTATAACGGTTTACGAATAACGGGGAAGACAACAGACTAAGATCCTTCGACGCGCCGGACTTTGTTGTTTAACTTATTGTTTTATGTAACCTCACTGTGTATATAGGAATACGTTGGCATGTACTGGTTCGCACAAACCTTTCTCGAAATTCCTCAGCTAGCAAAACGGAATTTCTACTACGAAGTCTGTAGTTAACGCAGCGTTGTAAATGAACAACAGACGATGTGGCGGAGGAGTTCAACTATGTCAAATTATACAGGATTTTAAAGTTCAGCTTAAGATTCCATACCCAAAGCAGATTAGCACCTAGTTTTTCACAACTTCCACACAAATAAGGGAGAATGAATACTCCCAATAAAAACAATAGTACTAAGCATTCCTTCATAACCGGCACCGCTGGTGTTCAGTCTTGTATTGTCTTTTTTTTCATGGAGAGACTTAAGCCTCTTGTTGTCTTGAAGTGTGTTTTACTTCTGTTGAATGTCATACCAACTTTGCCTCACCTAGTTTTCTTCACGGCAATCTTTCCTACACAGATGCACAGCCAATTACTTATACAGGTTCAGTCCTGTCACCAATTCCAGTCCATCTGTGATTGGTTCTGAATGCATTGAATAAATTTTCTGAGACCAGAACTCTCCAACTTGCTTTGCAAAGTTCATAAGCTTCCGGTAATATGACACAAGCCAATTGGCCTTGATATCTCAGGCACACCCATTTCTATGAAGCGTCACATAATTCTATTCAGTCACCGTGAGCCCGTGTATAAAACATTTTACGCGTTATCTGCAAAACAGTACACTGACTCCTTTGGAATCCAAGAGTCTTTCAAAGTTTGAAAGCTGAACACCATAAGAGGTCGGTTACCATTGCTTTACATTGGACATTGGTTTGATGCACGACAGAAGAATCTAAGTACATTTCCCGTTAGCTTGTTGAATCAAATTACTTTTCAAAGCTTGATCTCACATGCCTATCTGTAAATTCCTCGTGAGAGTGTGCTAAGCTTCCAAACCGCAGTAACCATCCCATTAGCATTTGAAAGTATAGTTTTCACAGTTCGGACTGAATGTTTCTCCAAAAGTTTTAAAAAACTTGAGAGATATATTTTGTGTTATACTTAGGGGGTGTTGCCGTTTGTCCGAAATGTAGTCACGTTGACAGATCCTCATCAAACAGCTAGGCAGCTTGATTCCCCCTTATAAAGTTACGGCGGATCTTCTCTATGCTAATGCATTCAAAGGCATGCCCTCTGAGACGCTAAAGAAACCATACAACAATAATCGTCACAGATGCAGACCACTAGCAGAGTATCATCTAGCAGACAAAAATGACGTTACTGGTTTCATATTCTTTGTGGTACCTCCGTATGAGTCTTCTATCAGTCCTGTGTAAACACGTGAATACACTTCGTTATATCTCCGTGTGTCCGTCAGAATCCAAAATAACTCCCCACTAATCCACATAACACAATAAGAAGTTTGTTGCGAATCGTCACTTCAAAGCGAAAATATGTGTTGTTCATGGAAGCATGGACTGGAGCTAACAGAAAAGACATTTGTCCCACATGGGGACGATCGGGTATTCCGAGCTCAATTCACAAGTCACTGTGCCTAAGCGGCTGCATGTGATTTTCTCATACAGATATTTCATGAAAAAGTTCCAGTTTCCGTCACCGGGAGGGTGTGCACTAGTGACGAACTTCACATCCTAGTATGGTGCTTTATTTCGAAATTTGTTGCTTGGGAATGTCCACTGGGAAACCACTAGTTATTACGAATGATGTTTCGTGTGCAACATCTGCTAGTGGCCTCTTACAATCCGCATTTACTCCTTCCCTGAAACCAACGCACATATTTGTCTACACTTAATATCAATCTTCGGAATAATGTTTGCAATTCGTGTGGCCAAAGAAGGACTTAAAATGTGGACTATGGTCAGTCACTCCTTTACGCTGTCATCATGGTAACATTCGTCGCTATATTTTGTCAGCCTGCGTTGGAACGTTAACTGAACTTTCACTGTTTCATCTATGAAAAGGCTGACCAACACATGGCGTAATTAGGACCTTAAGCTAACTTCAGGGTACTGACTACTACACAGATAAGTTGATATGTTGAATTGCCTCAGCTTTTGTACTTATCGGTTAACAGGTCTTACCTCTTGCCTCTCAATCTAACAAAAACCGATGGGCAGCACTGAACCAACAATGGCTATTCTCTTTTGATGTAATTCAGAAGATTTCACGGGGGTTCAAAAAGAACACTACTAGCTCAGACATAAATCGTTTGAGTTTAGCACGTATGGGTTTTGTTGATTAGTTTAAGGAAAACTCTGGGTTGCTGCCTACGGTTTGCCAATTTCACTTCAACGCATGATTCCGGAATCCTCTGCACATAGTAAGAGACTTCTTTTCACAGAGTGGTTGCAACCTTTCATAGCCGGCATTAATGTTGGCCACATTTCCAGCTGTCAGTGTTATGTTTCTCTGAAGTGGTAGCATCACAACTGGATGTGGCATGAAAGGGTGTCGTTGTAATAAATTTTACGGTGTTATGATTTTGTCATAGATAATTCACGTAACTGAATAGAGATCAGCCGCAAAAACAGGTAATTTGAAGAGATTTTGGCCAGCACCAAACACGGTAATTGCTCCAATGTTTGATGCACGATACCACACCACAGGTGTATTTAAACAGTCAGTCTCGTCTTTCAATTTACAGACTCCGTATAGCATTAGAATGGGGTATATTTAGCTTTAAGTTTGAAATTTCTGATCTTCCAAAGTGGTTTCGTAGCTCAGCCAGCATCTTGACACCCTGTTTCTCTTGATGGTTTCAGTCAAGCCAAAGTGGGAAGGTTTTGCGCCTGGATCCCTACTGAATAAGCCAGCCCATGAAGCTACTTGGCGGTGATACAATAATTGTGGGAATAAAAGTTGTACCGTCCAGAACTTCAACGTGGAATTCAATTGACGTAGCTCAATTTTCATATCACCATATTTGCTGAAGATATAGATTCTGGTAATCAGCCGGTACGAACAGGCTACCCACCACGCATTAAAATCTACATACCCGGAAAATAGACAAAAATTCACATTGTCAAAGCAAACTGTACACTGTTCAATGGTGAAGTGAGAGGCTGATAAATTTATCACACCGCATTCCTCTATTCTGTGTTCCATAACTCTGATAAGTGTTTTGCATTGGTCAGCAGTTCTATATCAGCCTGCAAAAGTATGAATTAGTGTTGCAGTTATTGTTAAGCCATTCCGTGATATTAAGAACCGGGAGTGCCTTGAAACTACCTCCGGTGAGCCAGCTGTTCATCATGCCTAAGTGTTTAAATGAAATCTAGATGCTTCAGAAGGCTTTGAGGTCACGTTATTTAGGTACGAAGAATACAATGATAGCGACGGGAATCAGATGACACGTCGAACAAGTTGTGTCGTTTTTCCTCCTTTCTTTGCCTCATGACGTCAACTTACTTGGGCCAGATAGAGGAACTACCAGCGGAAAAGATCACCGGGTGACTTCAGGATTCTTGTTTGTACACACACTTCAGGGCGCCAATTGTTGCGCAACTGTTGCTGGTTAACAACTTCCCACGAATTCGTGTGGTTAGTTGGGTGGTTATGAATCCGGATTTTACACCACTGGTTCCGTCATTTAGTTTCATACTGACCTTTCTAACATGTGGATGTTCTGCCTATGGCACGGTGAATCACTGTATCGATTTCGTCAGTCATCTATTCGCCAGATATTTCAAGTGATACTCCAGTCCACAATAACACAGTCTGTAATTTTTGGCTGTATTTTTCAGTTACCCGGACAAAAACGGACAGAGTAACTTGTTTCAACATGTACCTCATTCTGAGAGGTAGGGCACATGAAAAGACTGAGTGAAAACTTCAGTGTGGATGACAGCTGTAGACAAACATATTTAAGCGAAAGACCGTCGACCATGAAGGCGACTTACATGGTCACAAGCCTTAATTTTACAACTCTGCCGTTATGTATATAACAAAATTGTAATGCTGTGGACACATTCGAACTGATCTGTGAGTGTTAGTTAACATTAAATTTTGTTCAGATTGCAAATTCTGTCCTTGAGCCGACTCAGTTCACATGAGCAGTACACGTTGAGTAAGTAACACATCCCTGTAGGAAAAACTGTTAGCGTTAAGATACTCTATTTCTGACAGACTTGTGGCGGCATAGTTCTGAACCTCATCTCGGATACAAAATTACAACAAGGAACGTAACGTGTTGACGAAAGCGTAAGACGTCTCACTATTGCAGTAACAAAATTTGAACTACTACTCGGTGGCGGGGTCAAAAATTGAATAGAACGTATATACTCAAATATTGTTCATTAACAGATACTGGTTGTAGAAATGATGACCTGATGAATGAGGTTAGGTTCGTAACGTAAACCACTGCCGGTTCGAATCAACATTCAGATTAATTTGTCCGTTGACTTTAAGCACAAGCTTGCTATGTGGACTTGACGATGAACTAAAGGAATTGCGGCAGGACTTAAGTTTTAAACGGGCCCTCACTGCTATGACAGCTGACCAAGAACACTTAGAGTAATGTTCATTGTTTTCGCTCAGGTCGTTAAAACCTAGAAGAACGTAAAACACTTTCCATTTGTTAAGTTGGCAACCAGTTCGTCATTTGTGCTGCTCTATGTGAAAGTCGACGGAGGATTAGTCGTTGATGAAGCAACGTTTTTTTGAAGCAATATTGCAAAGAGCTGTTTTATTCTCGAATAAATAGCGGGATAATTAAACAAAAAGGCAGATTCATACAAGAAATATCAAAATGATGTACGCAGAGAGAGTGTACAGTTTTGTTGGTTAACCTGCGGACACATCCTCAGTGATAATATAACCACTTGACAGATGTCCCATATACTTTAACTATTGAGGTGCCGGCGGGCCCGATTTGTAAAACTTAGGCCAAGATACATCTAACTTACAAAGAACCGACTTTAATAGGTTGGTGGTTTGGTCAGATACTCCCGTTGTATAACTTGATGAATGGTCGCTTATGTAGTGGTGTATTAGGTGACTCGTTTCTGTCTACAGCACAGTAGGCGAAAGTTGCTGTTGGTAGAACAACACTGAGTTACCAAAAAGTCGTACATTTTGGGTTAATCTGTACGCGCGTTAGTTTGATGTGTGCCACATTCGAAAATTTGCAGTGTAATAATACGAACGTCACCACAATAGACTGTGTGTAACAATTTATAGTTTGTGCACTCATTTGGGATTCAGTAGGATTTTAACGTAGGTCGTCCTTCAACACTGTTTACCCAATAAGCCATTCACGACCTTAGATGAGCATACGGTTTGCAATCGGTTGAAATGTTATGCAGTCGAATCTCGTGAATCTTATAGTAAATGGTAGGTAGGCATTTAGTTTCCCTTCTACTACTAACGACTTCTATAACATATTGCGAAATTCTACCAGCTATATATATGGCTAGAATGTGCGTTCGCCAGAATTTGCTTTTCGTTCCGAATCTGATCAATGCACTCTATGCAATTGTAGTGTAATTAATCAAGGAAGTATCTCTATACGCTTATGATATCAGGTGAGACAAGGTGACATGTCATTCTTGGTTCTACACGACATGAACTAAGCTTTCTGCACTTTCACGCGTCTAACTAAAACTGACTGAAATCTCCCGTCTATTAAAGTATATTGCAACCCGTCGCACATGTCTATAAGCATTTAACAACTGTAAATCTCATGGTTTCCAGTGACTCATTTAAGGAGACTTGTCTGCAGTGACAGTTTATATTATTCTACCACTCACTGGCTGTACACGAATAAACTACTTCTCTTAATTTATGTATACACCGTTCTTCAGTTGATGTCTGCTTATTAGTTGAATTCTTCCTGAAATTTCTAAATATGATGGGTTGCCAAAAATGATATGACGTCACTCTTTTTACCTTCAAATATTTATGGTAAACAATCAGATTTTTAGAACCAGCATTCGGGTATTTCCTTTTGTTGGCTAACGAACATGCAACTTCAAAGTCAGAGGCCACCGATTCAGTTACAAATCGAACGTCAGGTTTCTTTCTACGGCATAATTGTTCTTAATACAGTCTATCTGCTAAAGTCTGTCCGTCTGTTTCTGTATGGTATCGAAACTTTAAAGTGAAGCAGACCGCTGAACATATTGTGCATACTCGTATTTACAATTTTAAAAAAATGCAGTACAGAATACATGTAAGAACAAACATATTGCCTTAGTGTTTAAATCGAACCGAAATTTGTTCAGTAGAATCTTTAACCAGCCAGTTGACAAGTGAGCAAATGCGGTGAACAATTATGACGGAATAGAAAATCAGACTCTAGGAAGATTATGAATACTCGAAATCACTTTTGACCTCGGGGGATTGTTAAATTCACCTGCAGAGTTTGCTGTCTAAGTGCTGGTAAAATGTGAACAACCGCAGATTTAGACGGTTAACTGGCCAATGGTGTGCTATCAGTTTTTCCCAACTGCTGCCATCTTGTTAATTTCAACGATTTAAACACCTGTTCATTTACACAAATTTTTGGTAGTGTCAGACATGTCACTGTGGTATAAAACCAAAGACTGTTAGAAAATACCGTGGAGTTTGCAGATATCAGTTCGTAAGGTCGTGTTCTGTAATTATTTTTTCATTCGCGGCAACTGGAGAACTCCTGGGCCGCATGCTATGAGACAAGCCCTAACACAGCAACACCCTGGGGGAGCCAATCATTTGCATATAAACTGAATTCATGTTATTGCCATCTCTCGGATGAGCGACTTGTGTACACTGATGTTGCAGAAACAGGAGTTAATGACAACAACTCTTTCTGTTACGTGTGTAAATGTTTTCGGTAAAAGGTTGGCAGAATCGCGAGAAAAATTATATTTTGTAAACCAAACTTGTCAAGAAAATTTAACAGGTGTTATACCCGTACACTGTTCAAAAAATGTGTTCGTCCAATTCGCTTTTATCTGAAAGTATTTGGAAAGCAGAAACACTCTGTTGCAATAACCGTACTGAATAGGCGATTTCATATACTGTTTGTGCACTGTTGTACACACACACACATTCGTAGGTCAGCCGTCCTGTGAATGACTTGGTGTTGTTAAAAGATAGATTATTACACAGTGACGGTACGACAAACATCCCACACGTTTCAGCGGTGAAACAAGCTGATCTTCCAACACAAAAACATCCATTATGCTTAATTAAACAGCAAACTGGAAACTCTCCTAGTTCTTAAATGATAGCCTGATCAGGACAACTACACACCATTTTTACAGTTTCTCTTCAATTTCTCCACTTTCTTGTCTTTGACTGACAGAGAGACTTCGCAACTTGACTGATAATAAAAGTCTGGAATTTGCAGTTCCAGCCTTGCCATACTTATTCATGAATCAAGTCAGTATCTTCTGTATACACCCCCTCGAAAACATCGCAGTGTTCGTTATTAGCAAATAACATTGATATCTTATTAATTATTTTAAAAGTTTCAGTACTCACAACCATTTTTAGTTAAGTAGTTTGTGTATCGCCCAGAAAAAGAAGAGCTAATGATATGTTTTGTGTCTGACAATGCAAATAAATTGTGCGAGCACGCTCAAATAAATACTTTGAGCTTCGGGATTAGTCTTATATATGTACGAGTTTATTTGAATCGATCAAAAGTACAGGTTAATAGCAAAAAGATATCTGCTCAAGCTTTAGATATTCCATGAACAGTTATGCACAAGTGCAGATTAAGTGGAGTAGGTTTTACTTAATGAGAAAACAACACAGTAATTGGTGTGTTTTTTCACTAGGAATTAACGATACCATTGGTTTGTAATACAAAAACCTAACACTTAGACGGCATTTAGTATCAACACTCAATAACTTCATGCGTTGTTCAGTAGTAGATCAGTTAAGTAGTTTGTAGTCAAATTTCGCTGGTGGTTTTAACTTAAATAACAAAGTCTATTCGACTCAACCACCTATTTATCCTCGAATAATATGCATTTTGTGCGTACGTGTCTTCGAACAGATATACTAGAACTGGTGAGTCCAGCGATGTTCATATCCGTTATACACACTCGTGAAAAAGTATCAACTAAAGTTTCTATCTCAGCTGCAAGTACGTGGTTTTGATTCCAGAAATTCTTAGACCGGTGGTTGACGACACCAGTGATACCCACCGTAACGCGATACGAACTTCGGTTATGACTGGAGACATTTTAGACAACGTTTCCACCTGAATTTCTCAATAGGCCCGTATTGTGGACGTTGGACGGTTTGCAGCTGAATATCGATTAATACAGGGATCAGCTATATTTACGTGGAACTCTGCCGTAGTTGTGAGAATTTGTTTTACTTCAAATGTGTTCGGTCTCCCGCCAGTCCATTGCGATTTGTTCTGCCTGTCCGTTGCTCTGGGTACTGCGCGCGATGGCTTAGTACGCTTAAAAATTTGTGCTGGTTGTAAGTTGCAAGTTTTAAAAATATACAAAAAAGGATTACTGGGAAATGTGAGGCGTCGCGTTGCATCGCTTTGTGCACTTTAGTGAGATGTACTGGGTAGATGCAATAATGTGTCAGTCATACAGTATGCGTATTCCAAGAACAGGTTTCTGTCGTAATCTCGCGGTAATTTCGTTCAAGATGATGAGTTCGCAAGTGTTATTTGGTTTACTGTGAACTGGAAATGGATATCTGTTGTTGTTCTCAGTTACTTTTCGATATATTTGTATGTGCGGTACAAATCAACCAATCTATTTGCCAAAATCTTAAACTGGGCATCTTCAGTAGGAAACCGCTCAGGATCAACAACTGTGGACAACGTTAACAGCAGAACTAACGTCAAAAATGCAACCCACTTGGACAATATGGACGATTCTCGAAAGCTTCCTAGTGGTGTGAAAAATAGATTGGAGCAGATTAATGTCATGAGTTACCACAAAGCCTATAAAAAATATTCTTCAGTTCAAAGAAATAATCCGCTTTTTCGAAAAACAAGCTACCATGTCTTTCACGCAAGATATTATAGATCTGGAGGCATTTTTGTTCAACGCAGCCGCTTGGTGAGAATTATTTCACCTCAAACAAAACCCAAGGAGCAGAATTCAGAAAACTGCTTCCGCTTACAACAGTGGACATATCAAGATAAACTATTGAGGCACAAGATGAAATTTGCGCATGAATTTCAAATGATCTGAAGGGATATATTTCGATTTCACACATTTTCTGAACAGGCCAAAGATTTCCGCTGGGTTTTGTTGAAAAAAAGTACTTTGCTTTCGTGCATCAGTGAAGATGCAGTAGTTTTTTTACGTTTTCTAAATCGAGGAAGATCAAATTGTACTACAGTTTTTGATCAGTCGTTTGACAATATTACGCGATACTTGTGCGTAATCTTTAGCTCCGCCAAACTGCTAACATCGTCAAGGCTCCGATCTCATTTAACTAATATAGGGGGAAATAAAGGGCACACGTAAATCCCGGATACTGGTAACTTGGATTAGTCCATCCATCATCATGAATACCGATGCTAAAATTCCGTCAACGAAATTGTTTCTTCAGCGTATTCTGTGATCTTAGTGATTATTTTGTTTCATTCGTTCGCTATCCTGGAAAAACTGTTCTAGGTATCTATTTATAAGTAGGTTGATGTTTCTCAAACATTAAACCGTCAGATAAAATTTTTTTGGTTGTCTTTGTCTCACACGTCATACAAAACGGTTAGTTGAATATTAAACACCACATAGTTTCTCAGCATACACATTAGGAAAGTAAGCATGCGTCCCCGACCGATGAGATCATTCATTGAAATTAGATGTTGTCTTAGTTATGCACCCGGGATTTTATTACACCAAGGCTTCATAGTTCGAAATGGTTATAGGTTACCATCGATCGAAGTTTCATTAACAAACAGAAATTTGTGTCGCCTACAACTCGTGTGTACAGAGAGTGCATGCACGCCCAAATAAATAAGAGGAAAGTCAGTTGGATCAAACTGTTACATCAGCCAAAAGATTCCCACGTATTTGACTAAGGGAACATAGCTTCGTGAGAAAACGCAAATCATAGCAAACCTGATTTAGAAATGGAACCAATGTAACAATCAGTGAAAGGTTTGGGTTGGTTCTCTTTTATATGGAACATGTTAAAGCGGAAGCGGAAAGTACACTCATATGAAACTGCAAATTAAACAGAGAATTACCTGCTTCATTCGTTCACTGGATGATCGCGATGCCCTTGGTTTAAAACGAAATAATGAAATAGAGTTTGACAGAGGAAAAATATAAGTTTATCTAGTACATGATGAGTTAGTGGATGAGCCGCAAACAGGTAGTAAAATGAACTAAGAGACACACTCAAGCAGACTTTAGTTGACAGTCACCTCTGTGTGATATTCACAAGTGCAGTTTCCTCAAAGAGGTCCAGGAACTCTCCCTACCCTGAACGTCTTGTTCAAGGTGATTATTAATCGGAGATCAAACACCCTATGTATGTGTAACGTAGAGGCGGGTAGAAGTTTAGGGTGCAACATACTAATTTCATCACGAATAGAGCCTTACTACCCACAGTACTAACAGTAGACACTGCTACAAATATATAAATTGATTACGAATGCTGTGTCACTGAGCTTGGTCCATGGTGCAAAATCCGGGACGCAAATTGGTATAATTGCCTGCACACATACCATAGCATCAAACAGTTTTCACTGCTATGGGGTGCTGAGCCAAGTTGTTAAAGATTACAAGGTATAGAACACCGAGATTTATTCACAAAACTCCGCTCAGTACCTACAAGACGTGTTACGTGCTGTGAGCCAGGAACGACGATGGAGGAAGGATTGGTTATTCGAAAAACCAACACGCGCTTCAAAACCATCTCAAGCAAAAACACTGATTTCCACATAACACTGATTCCGTGAGGCCACGAATGCCACTGCCGCTCTCATTTATACACAACACCATTTCTTGCCACTCCCATGGTTTTCTTACTTCTATACCATTCAGACTTTGTGGGTTTCCGTACCTAAGATTCGAACGAGGTTCATACACAACATCTCGATCCAATAACTGTGTATTTCACTGCTCCTTGGCAACCTCTTGTTCGTTTGTCAGATTCCGGTTAGCCAAAACTCAAACCTCTGCTAATTTTCGAACATACATCCATCGACCTGCCAGCAATTTAATTTCCCGAGCAACTGACACAGATTTATTCCTTATTCCTTGTTGTGAACAGTAGTGAGTCAACAGAATCGTCAGCAACATTTTCCTCAAGCTGAATCTTTTCACCACCGGCCAGCATTTGATCGTGCAGTCTTCTCTTTTCACCACTCCGCTTGATTGGAAGTGATGTGGAGCTTTGTGAGATTTAATTATTTCCAATCGCTTCGAACAGCTCCGTGACACTTTATTTACGAAACAAGGGCCTCGAACAATCAATATACTTCGCGACACTCCGTGATCTACAACAGCGTGTTCAGGTGCATCCCTGCACGCGGTGTTTCCATACTGACGCTGTAAAGTGGCCTCTGTGTTCCACCTTGCAAACTGTTTTCTCATAACAACGATTCACTTTTTGTAAGTAATTACTAGAATGGGGCCAACTACTTCCATCGACCATAATTCCTTCATTCCAGACCAGGAAGTTTTTTGCCGAAAGACTTCGTGAGTTCGGTGAGATCCCGTGCAAGCCACCGGTTGCTATTCGTTCCATAGTTATCATCCTCAACTCCCTCAGTATTACCAGCTTACCACTGCCCTCCCACAAACGAAGTATTAAACTTCTAGCACAATTTAATCACAAGTCTGATTAGTCTGCCCTGAAAACCTTTACTTCCGAACGTCCCTCACCTTCTAGTGGTGGCACTCCAGGCTTAAGTTGATCAATCACCTCCCGGATTGCCATATCCATCCTATGTGCTGGTTGTAATTTTTTAGCCTTCCTGCCTCAGCTCGACGGTTAAAACTCCAGGGGCATCTTGTGGACTTCATCTAAATGTTGGGCTTGGAAGAGTAAATCACGAACATGGTTCACCCTTCCAGATGCACAGCACAATGTAAATCCTAAAGTCAGGACATCCGACAAGGGAGGTTGCTTCGGAGGGTCCTTTGTTGGTTCAATACACTCCAGGGATTTGTTGTTGGTTTCCACGGGTATAGTCTCCAATTTTCAAGGCTCGCACTATCATTAAACACTTCTTTTCTGTCAGTGAACGGTTTCGTCAGGATGGAGTTGGTATCCGACTAGCACATTCAACACAGCCGCTTTCCTACTTCAACGCGGCTCCGATTAGTACATCACTTCTATTTGTAGTGTCAAATAAAGTTCTGTTCAGTAACCGGCAGCCCCAGGATCAGTTACACCTCTTCCACTGGATTTTGATCGAAGTTTGAATTGCACTTCTTCATCAGGAGATCCATCAATTCCTCCTCGATAGTTGGTATAGTAAGCTTGCACTTCCATTGACATTTTCGCTGTGGCGGTTGTAGAACTAAGTGTTGATAGCGCACTACCTTTGTTTATTACCCGTTCCTACTGGTTCTGACAGACCTAGTGTCGGAATGGCACTACCGTTTATTTTTCTTGTTGCAATACTGAATTAACATCACGTAGGTCGGTTTGGTCAATCTACATTGAGACTGCTAGGGCACACATTGAATGCACTGATCCACTAGCGCTTTAAATGTCGACTTCTTCCCCATAGACAGCAGTATATTACAGTCTGCCCAGAACCTTCAGCTTCATAAGCCTAAAAGTAATGCTGGAACCTGACAATGGAAAAACCTTACTGTTGGACTGACGCCTGTTTATCAAACCAGTTGGCTTGATTGAAACTTGTCAATGTCCAGAGCAAAAATGCAACACTGCGACTATCCTGGCTCTCTCTAGCTCATCATATATCTTTGAAATCGCTGAGATGATCACCAATTTGCCGAGTGTAATCTCACCGGGCTGTCCGCAGTCGATAGACAATCAAAATTTTCCACTGGTCTCCTTCACCGGCAAGATGAGAGAATCAACTGGACTATCTGCGTGCTTGTCGATTTCAGCTTTCAGCATGGCCTTTACCCTCCGCTAAATTTCTTACAGCAACTGCGCTAAGATTTTCCTGAGACAAATGATCGAAATAGACTCGGCTCAATGAGGATGATATCTCCTATCTACTCAAAATAGTCGTATGGGTTTAGGTACACACTGAGGTCACCCACAACTGGGTTTTGAGTTAAAATATTTTCAAGTTGACTATCACTCACATTTGATCGCAGTGTTCGCATTCAGATAGACTTTCCAGCCAGCCTCTTTCGAGAGGGAGCACTAGACTCGAGTTTCGCTCTCATTAGAGCTCGTCAGTAGTGCATATCCTTGTCACAGCCGGGATTTGAACCGCGGCCATTCCAATCATGAGGCAATCGTGTTGACCACTGCGCCATTGACCTCACATTAGGCACGACCGAATTATCAAATGTGAACGCCCAACCACTTTCGCTTGTGAGCAAAACATAACGTTCCGTGTTATTATACGAACGTCACCGATAGCAAGACGCAAGCCATTCGATGAATTTATTCAGTTTAAATGATATGCTGTATGCGTCGTAAAGATATGAACACAAATCATGCTAGCCGACTTCGAAACCTGATTAGATCTCGCGTGGGCTTTAATATATGATATGAAAATTGTTAAGTTTACTACTGGCTTGCTGTCATACAGCTGGATGAGTTTGGTGTTCACAAAACTCACCAAACGTGTCTGTCTGTTAATACTAACGGAAGGCTTTCCAATTGTGGCATTTTAGTGTTCAGTTATTTTTTCGTTTTATTTCTTCCTTTGAACAGAACAACATATTGTCAAGTTCCACTTTTTCGACATACTGTAGATTTCTAACCGCATATTTACTGATTGATTTGCATTCCTTTATTTTGCAACATGGTTGTAGGTCAACTGAACAGGCAAAAGTTTCCTCACGTAAAACACGATCAAAATGTTTTTTTTCCACGAAAATATGGTACGCACAAAATATTTCGGTCCTGTGATATTACGCCTCCTAATTTCATGGTGCTGGACGGAGGACGAATATGTTTGGTGTTTGATCTAAACATAGTTGAACAACAAGTTCACCTCACGCCTTTCGTCCTAATGCTTCCATCACTCCACTCTACTCTTCCTTTCTTATCTTACTGCCTTCAATTATTTTCATCTCATCCTATGAGCCACTGTTCCCTTTCATGTTTGTTAATCCTTGGTAATAATTTGGAGAGTTTTTGAATCCTATTTGGCCGTTCAGTTATCAGTAGAAAATAAATCAGTTAACCAAGGACAATGAGTGATGTGGACGAATGTTTGAGTAACTTCAAAATGATGCTGGGCCACATCTTCATGACTTAAGGCAGTGGAATGTGAGCATTATAATCGCAACCATATAAGTACCAAAATAATAACCATTAGGACCGTGTGAGCTTTAGTGGAGTATACTCAGTGGTAGTCGACAACTTACATGGACATTCTGAGCAGTGAGAATAAACGATTGGTAATTCGGGTAGATTTCACATAAAAAATGAAACTGAGCTACAGTGCAAAAAGTTTCGATCACTAATTGTCCAGTTTGGAATATACCTCAAAAACGTGCGAATAACCTTACTGCCATACGGTGTTCTACCCATTCGTCTAGTTTTAGGTAACTGTGCCGAATACAGAATAGGGTGTATACCATTCGATCAATCAATTACGATGGGCGAGTTTTTTCTCCCGACTTCCTTGTAGTCTTAGTGCTTTTCTGTTCAGCACTGAGAAACACACCACAAAATCGATGTGATTTTTGTCTAGTCAGTTGATGTGTTCGCATAAATAGCATCGTTGCTTAAATCATATTTGTAAGACAGCGCCCCCCGTGCGGATTCGAGCTACGGACTTGTGCAACCGAATCGTCTACACAGTGCAGTTTCTCCCTGTTTTTCCAATGCCAACCGTAGCAAACCACAGAGTATAGTTCAGAAATGACCGGAGTCATGCATGATCATCACAGCCGCTACTACACCCGGCCTGTAGTGTATAACAGGCATAATGATTACGTAGTTAGAGCTGTGCGTCTAAGTTGTAAACGGTTTCATTCCCATATTTCAAACACGATATTATTTCTGTGTCTATGTACGAAACCTTTTGTATAATGTTACCCCTTTAAGATTCCGGTCAGTAAATGACGACACTAAGCGCACTCGTGAAGTATTACTGCACGATGTAAACTTGACATAATGGGCAGTTTATTTTAACACTGTCGTCTGACAGAATGTAGAGGTTCGCCGAAACCGTCAAAATCCCCAGCCTGTTGAGCATTGGAGAACCACTCTATGATGTGTGTTAATTAAGAGCCACTTCCAACTAAGCGCCGCTAATTTGCTAGATGACTATTATTCATAAAGTGACCTGCAAATTCTATCAGCTGTTATCATTAAAATTTCATGACTGCTTGTCCAGATAAGGATGTTGAGAAAATAGACATAATCCTATCCAGAACTCAAAGGCCGATAGTGTCACTCGACACAGAGTAACGAAGAACACCCTTTACAGTTTAACAGAAAATCTGGTAATTAACAGGTGACCAAATTTCTCAATTGCAGTGGACGCATAAAGCCTCAAATTAAAACTTCATTTGGACGATACACTTGAAGCTCATAATGTTCGATTACAATAGGTCAATTTTGAAGAAGATACACTACTTTAGAAGCTGTGACTTTTTTCTTAGGTGATTTCCGAGGGGTGGTATTCTATCATTGAGTCAGACATGAACAAAATAAGGAGAATTCCTAAATTTTTTGAAGCAATTTTCACAGATGTTTGCAAGTGTGCTTTCTCATATCAGTGCAATCGGATACAATGTACTGAATAAAGTTAGATCAAGCATACAGCCATAAAGAATACATGAAAGTGGTCTAATTTTTTTGTTGCGATGGCAAATGATACAGTTTTTTAAGGGAAGCATCTATTCAATGGATAGAGTTACATCCTGTGGCAGTTAACCGAATGATTTATGTTGTGTCGGTTACTATCATCATTAGCTCGATGACGTCACATTTGAATCATTTATGGGATCAAATATAATAAACAGCGTGGTCGAAGTTGATATCCCACTGTCAACAAAAGTTGAAGGGTTGATGGTGGAAACTACGATGAAAGGAGATGAGGTATGAGTGTGTAATGGGTAACAATTGTTGCAGGGATTTAAGCCCTTTTGAAAACCCACAACCTATGGTTGAGGTAAAACGTTACCAGAATGACTAGCAAACAAGTGGGACGAGTTAAATAAATGCGAAGGTCGAGCCTAACCGATTAATTTGACGCTATGGACAAAAAATCGCAATCCGGACTTTGAATGACGTTCTTTTGTATAAAACAAATCGCCTGATTTTATGTTTAAATGTCGCAAGATATTTGTTTCGCACTTCTACTGAAACCCGATTGTTTCTGACTTTTGATTTTCACCCGACTTAAACTATCAGGTGAGTATGATCAGTTAGCTGAGGGCTTGGGATGGACCAAGTACATTTAGGATATTCAGTTATATGTTGTTTGAAATCGTCCAGGTTTTATCAACAACGCAACACAACCCATTTTCTCCAGTATTCTTTGACTTCTAGCCAGCGATCTGCGTCGCATATGACTGTAAGTCAGCGCTCAGTTTTCACAAAAATTTATGTGCTTTTTAGTGAAAAAATCACACGTCGAATAATATTAACCCCCCTCCCGAAATCTGTTGCATATGACTGTGTGATCGCCCCCACCCCTTGCCTTTCCCCTTACGCTATGCAAGACTCCAAATCTACGTCCATAGCACACTGGCAACGGCAGTACATCTCGTTTTGTGAGTATCATGAGGAAGACTTTTTGCAATAAGATGCGATGTATTTTCATCGTGATATTTGAGTGTTCTTCCCTCTCATATGCCTCCCACCTACCAATAGCTCCGATCAAATTTTGCAACGTTCAGTCTATTTTTCGATCACACTAAGCCAAATAACGATAACCCCTGAACAATCATCTGATACAATAGGTAACAACGTTGTGTATATCCGAGCCTGTACAACAGAATTTACACCGAATCTTGAAAGTGATTTATCAGTTACTGGTGCAGTTCACTACAAATGATCACGTACGCAGAACTGCGGGCTCGGTATGATCTGCAAAGGACAAGTTGAGAACGATCAATTCAACAAGATGTGAACAGTTGGGGACTTTCGTCTGCAGATGTTCAAAGGTTTAATTCATTACATTCCAAAAACTATCGTTACAGTGTTGTCAGATCATACGATCTGAACATTCTGGTGTTCGATATAGCACAGCAACGCTCAAGATGAGTGGTTTTACTTAGTCACCTGTGATGACAACAGTATTCCTGTTATGAGGAGTGCCAATAAAACTTTCATATTCTTGTCAAATGTACAAGGGTAACCAGCAGCTCATGTTCATAAATCACAACGAAACATATATCCAATTGTCAGTAAAGTAAACTAGGAAAATGTAGGCTCTGACTCAATAACTTTTTCAACTGAAAGACCCGCTTATCACGTGTGACAAGCAACGCTTTTAATAGCTTTGTGGTCGTGGGTTTGTGCTGACACACCAAAACACGGGGAGCGCTTGTCAAACTGATACCAGAACTGGTCTGCAAAAAGTGGCAGGTCACAAAATGGATCAAGTCCATATTACAGTGGGAAATTTGCTTTTTATTTCGATGGGCAGTGACTGATCACTCCTAAGCAAACAACAATTAATGCATCTAATATTCCTAATCACGACAAGTATTCAATGGAAAGATGGTAATCTGAGTAAGCCAGTACACTGCGATTCCGCTTGTTATGGACAGTACACAAAATTTTGCAGTTCATCATATATCCCGAAGAGGTCCCCAATTCAACGTCGAATCAAGCGGATGAAAATACAACGTGTCCGATGTAATTTTTTCAGCCTAGTCTGTTGAGCGAATGTTGTTCGACTGGTGGAAGCTGCGACGATAAAGTACTTGTAATCTGTTGTGCAATTACTCCGAGGAGGGCAATAAAATATTCGCAAGCGAGCGAACGGACAGTTCACTTCATGTAACCATGTGTATGTTGTCTACCAGGGGATTGCAAAACAAAGAAACCTCGATCAGCTCTGAGAACTACACTGCATAAGTGTCATTTGCAAATTGCATTACCTTCAAGGCATAGTCGGAAAATTCGTGCGAAAAATTGGCAACAGGAATTATCGCGTTCTGTGTAAAATATATGTAAATTCGCCGTAAATTCCGTGTTCAATCCACGCACCAACTCACGGTGCACAAGCGTTGGGTGAGATTAATATGGCATCAAAGACGGAAAACAATTGAACCAAAGTGCAGCGGACAACAAGAGAGGAACGGCAAAAGATATAAGAAAGAAACCGGAAACCGAGGAGACAAAGGGAAAGTAACACCTGAGAAATAAAGGAAAATTGAAAAGAGCAAGATGAGGAAACGAAAAACCGATAGAGAGAAAAAAGTGGGATAAACTAGGTGAATAAAAATTTGAATGCGGCAGGGAGGCGACAAGCAGAGATAGGAGTGGGAAAGTGAAGAGAAGATAATAGACACCGAGGAAGATATGAAAAGAGAAAAGTGTGAACCGACAGAAAACAAGTCAGATCGGAGGGAACAAAGGATATAAGCCGGAAGGGAAGGAAGAGAGGAGAAAGAAATCCGTGCAAAACAAACGAAAATAAAAGTCGAAGGAAAAGGAGAGAGAGAAAAAGAATAAAGATGAACGAAAAAAACGGGCGATAAAGGAAATTGGAAGCAAAACAATAAACGCAAAAAAAAGAACACACTACATCAAAACGCACGTGTAACAGCCATTGGAGAAGCTATAGGAAAACAAGAAATATTGAATACAAATCGACCAGAGAATTACTGAGAAAGGATAGGAAAATGATATAAGAAAAGAAATAACAAACCAATAAGGATTGTGTAGAAAGTCGTAGAGAAAAATACCAAAAAAAACGGAGTCATAGGAAGAAAAACAAGGTGTATACAACGTGAACACAGTGGATGTGGTGCAATCCAAGTCAACCTAATGAAAGTTTGCAACAATGGTGAGTGGGAAACAAGCATTCGATACATTCATATGAAACAATTGCGATGGGAGGTGTGCACTCGTTGGCAAACGTATTACTTGTTACAAACGAGCAACAAGCTCATCTGCAACATCATATGCGATATTGATTACTCACAACATGAACTAACACGTCCGATGAAACCGGGATTTGTGTCAATTTGAGAATGAGAGATCGGATGTCAGTCCGGCAATTTCGACGCGCCTATGCGCATACTGTCAGCTCCATGTGTTATTTACACGCATTCCTACTGCACATGCCGATACAGTGTATGTTGACAACATGTCAGTCAAGAGTGCCGGTCACTTATCAGGCGGCGACTGAAACCGCATGCGCTGTTTTTCACCCTTTCTGTTCAACTATCACCATATATCGGTTAGCATTATCGATTTGTGCAACCTGTGTCCACTTTCTGTTCTCTATTTTTCCCAAAACTGCACTATGCTACATTTTTGACATTTCATGGAATTTATTTTCAACTCACGCTGTGCTTGTGCAGCCGGTTCGGTTTGTCCTATAAATCAGGGATTATGGTTAAAGTACACTCCGGTTAGATACATCATTGTGCTATTTTGGAATCATTTCGTCAAACAAGGAGAACTGGGTTTTCATTACTCCAGTTTGATCATGCATCGGAAATACGCATTTCATACCGCGGTTCTCTACTCACCCTCTTCCACGCTGGCGCACGATACTAACCTCTTTTTGTGCGAAATGTTTGTTCATGATATTTGACCGTTCACCCTGAGAGCTCCTCTGCACATCTGCTTATTGACTGATGTTTCGATTAAACGAGACAAACAGTGTCCATGAACAACACTGCACATGAAGAGAATCATGGTCACAGTCGTATTTGTGGGTGATATATAATGAATAACAACCGATGGCAAAACGTGCAGTGTCTTCAAGATGAAAACATTTTTAATAACTCAAAATATCCTTCTGTCATTTGAAGCCAGCAGTTTGCTGGAATGGGTAGTTGTTTACACTTTAGAAATTACTAAATAACTGTGGTTTACCTAGTTTACTGAAAATGCCGAAGCGATGTACCATCTTTGCTTATGCGCATTATCTATACTATATGGAAGAATAACCAGGTGAATGTCAAGATGCTAAGCAAACCTGATGAACCTGTTGGACCAGCTCACCAATCATTGGTTCCTTCTAGCAAAAAGCTGCAGCTCAGTGAGGACCATAGGTATGTAGTAAATTCTGTACTCATACTTATTGTGAAAAACATCCTAACGGAGTTGTTGCGAAATTTAGCAACATTGATTTTCTACTGTTTTCTGCTAAACTTAGTTCTGTTTGTTTAATTGAACATAGTGATAATCACAAGTCAACCGGTTTACATAAAATCATTACAAGCTGCTCATCAATCATTTTGATCGCCAGTTGATGAGTTCACACATTCAAGCATGACGAAAGCTGATTTCATGCAAGTCATACCTTTAGGCTAAATGCAAAACGACCTTGAAGTAGGTGAACCAGAAACAAGTTTGGTCTTCCGACTGTTTCCCAAGACGGAGTTAGGCATTCCACATTAAGCATATTAGAGTTCGGCTTTTTTAGCTAAAAGCCCATATTTGGCGCAAATGAGAATTGCAGCTGATTAGTTCCTTTTGTTATAGAATACTCACTATTTATAACACTCAATGAGGACCACGCAAAGTCGAAAAATACTGGTTCGTCGAGAAAACCAGCTAATTTATTTGACATTCTACTCAATAAATCAAAAATCTCCAGGAGCCTAGAAGGTGAATATTTCTAAGCAGGTAAGTTGATTTTTCAAATTTCTCGCTCTTAAGATGACTGTTGCTCTGTGACGCACTTTTATAACGGATTCATGTTGACTGTTCATTCTGTGTGGTATTGAAACCGGAAATGTCTATGTCGAGTTAGATCCATCTTCGCCACTGGTTATCACGCCACAAAAGTAGAGAAATCCAAGTTTCTAGGAAAGTATTGCCGAATACACACTGTCAGATTTATAGACTACAACTAGTTTACTTATATATATGTGCATTAAACTGGTCACTTTTTAGCACTGATTCAAATCTAATGGAGAATTATCCATTTAAAATTGCCTCACGTAGATGCATCTGTTTGAGGAATAATGTTGGCCACTTATATGAAACTAGACACCAGAGTTGAAGACATTTGTTCAGAAGTTTATCGGTAAAAAATTTGCAGCGATGATACACAAATCAGTCAGGCAGAATTTCCACACTACAGTCAGTACGTTCACTTCAAAATGTGTTAGACGGGTGGTTGTTGTAAAGATCTCCTCAGTCGTTCAGATTTGCGATTCAGTAAAGTTCATACGAAATGGCAGAAGACCGAGAAGGCTATGGAATAAAACCAACCGTCTGTTTACATCAAAACGCGCAATGAGTAACAGTTGTCATTTGGAACAGACTGAACTTGTGTTCGTTGAGTACCACATTCTTCGCAACCGCAAAATGCCTGCTACAACATAAGTAGCCGCATGTCACAGAATCATGACTGGTAGCCCAGTTGAACTTGGCCGATGTTTACGTCCAGCTCTGTACTGATCACTCAATGCTAAACGGTTGACTACAGTAAAAACGATACTAGTCAGGCTTTACTCTTTATCACACGCTAGGTGCAAAGCTACCCAAAGTTTAACTTTTAACGCATCGTACACGTTTAATCCATTGTTATCGGACCAACAAAATCTTTATTGTGGTTGATNATATTGATTACTCACAACATGAACTAACACGTCCGATGAAACCGGGATTTGTGTCAATTTGAGAATGAGAGATCGGATGTCAGTCCGGCAATTTCGACGCGCCTATGCGCATACTGTCAGCTCCATGTGTTATTTACACGCATTCCTACTGCACATGCCGATACAGTGTATGTTGACAACATGTCAGTCAAGAGTGCCGGTCACTTATCAGGCGGCGACTGAAACCGCATACACAGTGTGTCTTTCACTGGTGTTCATCTTGTTTCCATTTGTTGGAGCCCGTCTGATTAGTTTGTCGTCTTATGTTTCATATGTTGCTCAACGTTGGATTTGTTCAGGCATTTTGGGTTTGCCCTTAGAACCCCGATCCTAAATTCACCCACATTTGACATTGATTTGTGCAGCCACCTGTCATCATGAGTTTTGTGCACTGACTGCACACAAAATGTTTGTTTTCTTCTCGTTCACAATCATCTTTGCTTATCTGTTGAAAATTTCTCCCTCAGTATTGTTTAACACGCTCCCAATTTCACCTGCACCCGAGCGCCTCAATGAGCTAACTTCCCGTTTATCCGATTGTGTGTTGCGGACTGGTTTTCGTTCATTCCATTCTGAAGGCCTCTCTGATGGATTACTTGTATACCGGTTACTTTAATTTCAGTTTGAGATAACACCTCATCCGCATTTTGTCAACCAGATCCGTACAGATTCAGATACTTTCGATCATCTTTTCTGAAGTTTGTTTTGCAACACAGATAGTCCCGTAAACCTAACCGTTTGAATAAGCTTTACTGGAGTATTCGAGCAATACGAACTCGAAGATGGAATGTATGTCCTAGTGAGAAACGACTTGCATGACGTGATAAGAAACATTCACATGTGTAGTAGAGGAATTTTCGCTTCCAAGGCGTCCGAACACTTGCTGCGAACTCGATCTTCTTCGTCTGCTTAACCTGGTGTATCCTACTAGATGCAGTGAAGGTACGGTTTTATTTCGTCTTCAAAAGATCACGTCGCACACACCCACATACCTACGCGAACGGAACAACGCATCCGAATTCCTCAGCTGATGAGCGCTAGAAGCTGATCTCATCTGATCCATGTGCATGTCACATGAACTCAACAGTTCACGGGAATAGGGACACACGATGTCCGAGATGGAGTGAAAACGTGGTCCCAACAATTTTTGTGTTCAGTGTGTATGAATTCGCTGCAGTTTCCTTGTCTCATGTGTGTACCATCATAGATTGTGCACTGGTCCAATGGGTTTCCAATGGGATTGCTGATATTACTCGTTCCCAGTGACGTTGTGTTTGATATCGGAAGAGGTGAGGCAAACGATTTCGCATCACGAAAGAAAAATCATTTTTAGAAGTTGATAAACAATGTGAAATATCTCTCTATCGTTTTCACAGACTTACTCGTCACTCCTCCTGCTGGTGCTGTTGAAACGGTTACAAAGTAAATTCATACAAAATTTGAAAGTGTTTGTTCATTAATTCTGTTCACTTGAGGTCCTCTACCAATGTCTGAACAAGTTTCCCATATCCCATATTGGGTTACATAGACGAGGATTTCGCGTGTACCCCTGTCCCTTTCTGTGATCGAAAACTTTCCTGATAATCTTTGTGTGCCAAGGAAATTGTTTCTTTCCCTTTGTCACGTCCGCTATCGCGATCTGCTTCATTTCAGTCTGACTGTCTAGTATAGTTCCCCTACTTCTCAGCCACCATCCCAACTGTTGCTCGGGGACCACCGTTGGGATTTGGCAGCAAACATTGATACAGATCACCCGGAATGTTCGAAATTACTGGTGTTCCGAGAATCTGTTAATGACCCACATATTTGTTCATAACCACGCGTGATTGGGTGAAAATGGATGAACTATTTCTCGTTCGTGCAATCACACTCAAAATGAGGACCATGAAATAGTTAAATTCTGTTCAGAAAATTGATTTCCAAGCCTTTCAAATTCGTTACATTTGATATTGAACAAAACTGCGCGAACCGAAATTCCGTTACGAGTGTCGTCTCAGTTTCCCTGGAAGTTTCCAAACATCAGGATGCACCCAAACATAAACAATATCCACACGTGGACGAATGTTTGATTGATTCTTGGGAAGTCGGTTCTACTTGAAAGGTTTGGCGAAATAAGCGATTGTGCATTAACCAACTGTTGACCAACAACAGATTTCATACTGCGGTCACACGGTTTACATCAACATATTCTCTTCAAGCCGCTAATTGATTGCACGTAACATATAGTATGCAATAAACACCGCCATTGATTGAGCGGATGAATAGATTTCTTCCAGAATAAAACTACTGAGAAAGACAATTTCACTTTAAACGGCTAGCAGTTCATTCGGTGGAACAATAAACTCTGCCACTATTTAGGAAATTTGTGGAGGAAATTTGGTGCCGATGCGAACGGTGTGACAAAGGCAACCTCCACAAGGTGTATACAACGTGAACACAGTGGATGTGGTGCAATCCAAGTCAACCTAATGAAAGTTTGCAACAATGGTGAGTGGGAAACAAGCATTCGATACATTCATATGAAACAATTGCGATGGGAGGTGTGCACTCGTTGGCAAACGTATTACTTGTTACAAACGAGCAACAAGCTCATCTGCAACATCATATGCGATATTGATTACTCACAACATGAACTAACACGTCCGATGAAACCGGGATTTGTGTCAATTTGAGAATGAGAGATCGGATGTCAGTCCGGCAATTTCGACGCGCCTATGCGCATACTGTCAGCTCCATGTGTTATTTACACGCATTCCTACTGCACATGCCGATACAGTGTATGTTGACAACATGTCAGTCAAGAGTGCCGGTCACTTATCAGGCGGCGACTGAAACCGCATACACAGTGTGTCTTTCACTGGTGTTCATCTTGTTTCCATTTGTTGGAGCCCGTCTGATTAGTTTGTCGTCTTATGTTTCATATGTTGCTCAACGTTGGATTTGTTCAGGCATTTTGGGTTTGCCCTTAGAACCCCGATCCTAAATTCACCCACATTTGACATTGATTTGTGCAGCCACCTGTCATCATGAGTTTTGTGCACTGACTGCACACAAAATGTTTGTTTTCTTCTCGTTCACAATCATCTTTGCTTATCTGTTGAAAATTTCTCCCTCAGTATTGTTTAACACGCTCCCAATTTCACCTGCACCCGAGCGCCTCAATGAGCTAACTTCCCGTTTATCCGATTGTGTGTTGCGGACTGGTTTTCGTTCATTCCATTCTGAAGGCCTCTCTGATGGATTACTTGTATACCGGTTACTTTAATTTCAGTTTGAGATAACACCTCATCCGCATTTTGTCAACCAGATCCGTACAGATTCAGATACTTTCGATCATCTTTTCTGAAGTTTGTTTTGCAACACAGATAGTCCCGTAAACCTAACCGTTTGAATAAGCTTTACTGGAGTATTCGAGCAATACGAACTCGAAGATGGAATGTATGTCCTAGTGAGAAACGACTTGCATGACGTGATAAGAAACATTCACATGTGTAGTAGAGGAATTTTCGCTTCCAAGGCGTCCGAACACTTGCTGCGAACTCGATCTTCTTCGTCTGCTTAACCTGGTGTATCCTACTAGATGCAGTGAAGGTACGGTTTTATTTCGTCTTCAAAAGATCACGTCGCACACACCCACATACCTACGCGAACGGAACAACGCATCCGAATTCCTCAGCTGATGAGCGCTAGAAGCTGATCTCATCTGATCCATGTGCATGTCACATGAACTCAACAGTTCACGGGAATAGGGACACACGATGTCCGAGATGGAGTGAAAACGTGGTCCCAACAATTTTTGTGTTCAGTGTGTATGAATTCGCTGCAGTTTCCTTGTCTCATGTGTGTACCATCATAGATTGTGCACTGGTCCAATGGGTTTCCAATGGGATTGCTGATATTACTCGTTCCCAGTGACGTTGTGTTTGATATCGGAAGAGGTGAGGCAAACGATTTCGCATCACGAAAGAAAAATCATTTTTAGAAGTTGATAAACAATGTGAAATATCTCTCTATCGTTTTCACAGACTTACTCGTCACTCCTCCTGCTGGTGCTGTTGAAACGGTTACAAAGTAAATTCATACAAAATTTGAAAGTGTTTGTTCATTAATTCTGTTCACTTGAGGTCCTCTACCAATGTCTGAACAAGTTTCCCATATCCCATATTGGGTTACATAGACGAGGATTTCGCGTGTACCCCTGTCCCTTTCTGTGATCGAAAACTTTCCTGATAATCTTTGTGTGCCAAGGAAATTGTTTCTTTCCCTTTGTCACGTCCGCTATCGCGATCTGCTTCATTTCAGTCTGACTGTCTAGTATAGTTCCCCTACTTCTCAGCCACCATCCCAACTGTTGCTCGGGGACCACCGTTGGGATTTGGCAGCAAACATTGATACAGATCACCCGGAATGTTCGAAATTACTGGTGTTCCGAGAATCTGTTAATGACCCACATATTTGTTCATAACCACGCGTGATTGGGTGAAAATGGATGAACTATTTCTCGTTCGTGCAATCACACTCAAAATGAGGACCATGAAATAGTTAAATTCTGTTCAAGAATTTGATTTCGTTTGTAGCGGGAATGCGTCCAGTAAACAGTCTGTGTTGTCCAAAACGCCAGTCACATGCAACGTGCGCTCTCTCGTTTATGAATCATAATTCCTTCTCGCAACACCCCCCGGTTTCCGTTCGCACGTCGTGTGCAATTCTGTCCGGTTTACTTGTGTGATCGGCGCCTTCTATCGGGGGTTTTCGCATGCCATTCCTCGTCTGTTTGCCCGATTTCCTTGCGCAATGGCCCGTCCGACTGCTCGTGCTGTCCGCCATCTACCAAATGTTGGCCTTGACCATATTCCAACATCGTGTCGAGATGTTCCTCTGAATGTTGGAGAAACCCCGCCTCCGATCTGGCCATCTGTCGTATTTCGACTGCCCTGCCTCTCCCGTTGGTCCGATCCAGTCGAGCGATGACTCATCCGGTCGCGCACGTTGTCCTTGATCCGACCGCAGCAGGCTTTTGAACGTACCTCCCGTGCGTTGAGGTATTCGGCCGAACGTTCGAAAACTCTCACCTCCGACCTGACAATCCACCGCATTGTCACCGAATCGCGTAAGTACGATTTCCGAACGAAGCCAACACCAATTCTGCAAATTCGACTTATATTGTTAACATGTTACCAGCTGTGCAGTTCGACCGGACATCGTCGAAGGAGTCACAGCACTGGATTCACCTAGAGGAATTGACTTCGCTGGTGCGTTGGACAAAAGCTTAGGGGTCACTATGACGTCCGGTGTCCAACTGGTTTATTGGACGTGGCAACAAAGAATACAAACCAGAAGAAAACAGTAGGCTATCTTCGGAGAACGCCGACATCCTAGGGTTGCGATTGCGTGATGAGACCTTAGCGAAGTGACGGTGTCAGCCACATGACCTGTTGCGATTGAGCATTTCGCGATCGAAGAAGCTGGTTTTCTGTTTGCGTGTTGTTATACTGGTCCGCGTTGAGTCATTGTTTGTACTAGCCATTCGGAGATGTTCTCCGCCTTCCTCAGTCGGTCCGCTATGCCAGTGTATGAATCACGGCAACTGCCGGTGAAATGGTAGATGAAGTGGGAGACACAGTTTCACAAAACAGAACGATCGAGACAGAGGAAATTCATCCGGTGGGTGGGTAGTAACAAACGCAATTCCGCTGCGGGATACCTGCGATCAATGAAAGATTTCAACGTTCAACTCACGTCGATATTATTGTGGTCTCTTGTGTGACCAAGGTGAATGGGCATCTGCTTCTTCGGTGTTGATTGTGGTTGGGAGGTAGCCACTCGTTCCCTACAACGAACTTCAAAAAATTTGACCGGATACGCATTCGCAAACAGAAAACCCCTCAATAGATCAGACACTTGGCGGACGGCTGAGTACAGTTTCCTTGTTCGAGGAAAAAGTGTTCGCACTAAATTGCGCTAGTAAACCACGAGCGTCTATGAAGAGAGTTGTAGGTTCAGTTCACTCCACGTCGCTTTCCGATAGCAAAACCGACTAGGTATACCTTCTAAACGATTGAAAATAAAGGTATCTAAGAATACCAGTGAGTTGTCTTGCTCTTGTTCATGGGTGACAGAGATTTCGATGAGTGGAGTGAACCTGACTTAAAGGGATTATGAAATAATCAAAATCCGGGAATATAGGAATGTTGTCAAACCTAAACCCGAACAGGAAGCCAGCGTGTTCAATCGCGAAACGCTCAATCGTTAAGGTCTTATCACGCAATCGCAACCCTAGGTTGTCAGCGTTCTCCCAGGCGTTGCTCATCAAGTGCCACACAACGGCCCTCTGGAAGCGAACGGTGCCAACGCAAACAATTTCGTCACCATGGCAGTGAAACCATTAACTCAACCCTGATTGCACACATGTGATCTATGCTCACTTCACTGTCTTGTCGCCATACGCAGAACCTATATAATAACCGGAAGATTCATGTAATCGACTGATGAGAATTGACGGAATGCTTGCTTCTGGCAGATTTTATCATCTTGCGGTCTTGACGAGTTGGATGTGAAGAACTAAATGTTCCACATTTTCATGCTGATGGCAAGCGATTAGAAGCTGATAAACAAAGCAGAACGTCTGCTCTCGATTTCCACAGACTCACGTGCAATTTGTCCTGCCGGTGCTATTAAAATTGTTGCGAAACAAATTCACATAAATCTAAAAAGTATTTTTGTGCAATGAATTCCAAATAACATGTGGAAAGCAACGCAACAAGCAATTCTCGCTCACTTCACACCTCATTTCGAACAACGCGGATATAATCATGAAGTCCTCCATCATAAATTGTATATAACGTGAACACAGTGGATGTGGTGCAATCCAAGTCAACCTAATGAAAGTTTGCAACAATGGTGAGTGGGAAACAAGCATTCGATACATTCATATGAAACAATTGCGATGGGAGGTGTGCACTCGTTGGCAAACGTATTACTTGTTACAAACGAGCAACAAGCTCATCTGCAACATCATATGCGATATTGATTACTCACAACATGAACTAACACGTCCGATGAAACCGGGATTTGTGTCAATTTGAGAATGAGAGATCGGATGTCAGTCCGGCAATTTCGACGCGCCTATGCGCATACTGTCAGCTCCATGTGTTATTTACACGCATTCCTACTGCACATGCCGATACAGTGTATGTTGACAACATGTCAGTCAAGAGTGCCGGTCACTTATCAGGCGGCGACTGAAACCGCATGCGCTGTTTTTCACCCTTTCTGTTCAACTATCACCATATATCGGTTAGCATTATCGATTTGTGCAACCTGTGTCCACTTTCTGTTCTCTATTTTTCCCAAAACTGCACTATGCTACATTTTTGACATTTCATGGAATTTATTTTCAACTCACGCTGTGCTTGTGCAGCCGGTTCGGTTTGTCCTATAAATCAGGGATTATGGTTAAAGTACACTCCGGTTAGATACATCATTGTGCTATTTTGGAATCATTTCGTCAAACAAGGAGAACTGGGTTTTCATTACTCCAGTTTGATCATGCATCGGAAATACGCATTTCATACCGCGGTTCTCTACTCACCCTCTTCCACGCTGGCGCACGATACTAACCTCTTTTTGTGCGAAATGTTTGTTCATGATATTTGACCGTTCACCCTGAGAGCTCCTCTGCACATCTGCTTATTGACTGATATTTCGATTAAACGAGACAAACAGTGTCCATGAACAACACTGCACATGAAGAGAATCATGGTCACAGTCGTATTTGTGGGTGATATATAATGAATAACAACCGATGGCAAAACGTGCAGTGTCTTCAAGATGAAAACATTTTTAATAACTCAAAATATCCTTCTGTCATTTGAAGCCAGCAGTTTGCTGGAATGGGTAGTTGTTTACACTTTAGAAATTACTAAATAACTGTGGTTTACCTAGTTTACTGAAAATGCCGAAGCGATGTACCATCTTTGCTTATGCGCATTATCTATACTATATGGAAGAATAACCAGGTGAATGTCAAGATGCTAAGCAAACCTGATGAACCTGTTGGACCAGCTCACCAATCATTGGTTCCTTCTAGCAAAAAGCTGCAGCTCAGTGAGGACCATAGGTATGTAGTAAATTCTGTACTCATACTTATTGTGAAAAACATCCTAACGGAGTTGTTGCGAAATTTAGCAACATTGATTTTCTACTGTTTTCTGCTAAACTTAGTTCTGTTTGTTTAATTGAACATAGTGATAATCACAAGTCAACCGGTTTACATAAAATCATTACAAGCTGCTCATCAATCATTTTGATCGCCAGTTGATGAGTTCACACATTCAAGCATGACGAAAGCTGATTTCATGCAAGTCATACCTTTAGGCTAAATGCAAAACGACCTTGAAGTAGGTGAACCAGAAACAAGTTTGGTCTTCCGACTGTTTCCCAAGACGGAGTTAGGCATTCCACATTAAGCATATTAGAGTTCGGCTTTTTTAGCTAAAAGCCCATATTTGGCGCAAATGAGAATTGCAGCTGATTAGTTCCTTTTGTTATAGAATACTCACTATTTATAACACTCAATGAGGACCACGCAAAGTCGAAAAATACTGGTTCGTCGAGAAAACCAGCTAATTTATTTGACATTCTACTCAATAAATCAAAAATCTCCAGGAGCCTAGAAGGTGAATATTTCTAAGCAGGTAAGTTGATTTTTCAAATTTCTCGCTCTTAAGATGACTGTTGCTCTGTGACGCACTTTTATAACGGATTCATGTTGACTGTTCATTCTGTGTGGTATTGAAACCGGAAATGTCTATGTCGAGTTAGATCCATCTTCGCCACTGGTTATCACGCCACAAAAGTAGAAAAATCCAAGTTTCTAGGAAAGTATTGCCGAATACACACTGTCAGATTTATAGACTACGACTAGTTTACTTTCATATATATATATGTGCATTAAACTGGTCACTTTTTAGCACTGATTCAAATCTAATGGAGAATTATCCATTTAAAATTGCCTCACGTAGATGCATCTGTTTGAGGAATAATGTTGGCCACTTATATGAAACTAGACACCAGAGTTGAAGACATTTGTTCAGAAGTTTATCGGTAAAAAATTTGCAGCGATGATACACAAATCAGTCAGGCAGAATTTCCACACTACAGTCAGTACGTTCACTTCAAAATGTGTTAGACGGGTGGTTGTTGTAAAGATCTCCTCAGTCGTTCAGATTTGCGATTCAGTAAAGTTCATACGAAATGGCAGAAGACCGAGAAGGCTATGGAATAAAACCAACCGTCTGTTTACATCAAAACGCGCAATGAGTAACAGTTGTCATTTGGAACAGACTGAACTTGTGTTCGTTGAGTACCACATTCTTCGCAACCGCAAAATGCCTGCTACAACATAAGTAGCCGCATGTCACAGAATCATGACTGGTAGCCCAGTTGAACTTGGCCGATGTTTACGTCCAGCTCTGTACTGATCACTCAATGCTAAACGGTTGACTACAGTAAAAACGATACTAGTCAGGCTTTACTCTTTATCACACGCTAGGTGCAAAGCTACCCAAAGTTTAACTTTTAACGCATCGTACACGTTTAATCCATTGTTATCGGACCAACAAAATCTTTATTGTGGTTGATCGTGTTGGTGTTTTTAGATGCAAAGTTTTATCTAGGTTACCAGGATATGCTATTTCTCTCAACCCAGCCATATGAATCCGTTGCAATTTTTTGCAGACTTCGTTGTATTTTCGATAGTTGGGGGAACTCACATTTTTCAATGATGGAGCGTTATTTCATTACCGAACGAAACTTTGTTCTCGTGAATGTCATGTGGATTACGTTGCTAAATATTCAGAGTGAAATTCTGTTAATCACCGATAATAAGTTATCATGTGTGATTTTTCAAATGAACAGACTTCGCTGTTAGAGCTGTTTAAACCGCATTCTATTTTATTTATATACACGATTAACTAAAACGTGATATTGGTCTTCGTTTATTACTTCGTCATAGTTAGATTTTTTAATCTTCAGGTATTTTCGAAGCACTCCATTTTACACCCAAGTTCATCGTGCATCTCTGCTTGTCGTGAATTCATACGACTCATTACAAGACGTGTGGTGAATGACTTCAGTACGTTTCACAAAGTTGCTCGGGTTAAAATTAGGCGCATCCATGTGTTTATTTCGTTCTACCAACCTTTTTCAGTCGCCTTTTTGTGCAGCTAATTAACGCTGATCATAGTAACTATAACGACACCCAGTTTAATATCAACCCGCCACTTTGTAACGGAATTGTTTGCTCCCACCTGGCACTATGTGTAATATATTTCGGGTAGTTGGTAAACAAATGAGACTTGGTATTCAATGCAATGTTCATTTTCTGAAGAATCTCACTAGGGAGAAATAACTCCGAATGAAGAACTCATTTTTTAAAGCCAATAATTTGTGCTTCGCACCACATCTCGTATTGTGTACCCATTTTGACTAACCACTTTCTAAATGACACAAGATCCGCCTATTAAGGATTTATTCATGCTAGCATCCCAGTCGAACTGACAGTTACACGAATTCTGATAACTACTTGCAACCATACTTGACATACACAACACAGTTTTTAGTGATTGCTACAGCAAACAGAAACATAGTCACTCCAAAATGAACAACACGCACATTTAATGCCAGTCTTTGTATCTAGACAACCTTTACGGCTAACCTAGTTTGAAAGGAATTAACTGACTTAATTTTTACTCTTATCAGAGCTCACCAATGATGTATAACTTTGCCAGATGCGGAAATTACACCTCCGTCCGTATGGTCATGAAAGTGTTACGTGAAGCACATCGTCTTCGGTAATCCGACAATAGGCGCGACCGAATTACCATATCCAAACACTTGCCAACAACAACAACAACAACATTGTGTGAATAATGTTTAGCTTGCCCGGATTCATTCACACTAACAGCTAGTTCTCTAAGAATTTTTAAACTAAGCTTATCTGAACCAGTCGTGCTACTTGCGTTAATACTCAGGCACATTAATTAACGCTTAGTACAGAAAAGTTCACAGTGAGCAGTAAATTTCAAGAGCCTGAATTAGATAGATCTGGATGCCATCACTGCAGTACCAAATAGCTGACCACTGAAGCGTACTTTCTGAATAAATCGGCAGAAACTGGTGGGTTACGAATAGTCTCAATCTTGAACAGTCACACAGAGGACGAGGTGAAGATAATCCTCATCATTAACCATAATTGCTCAAATGAAGGTTTAGCTTAGGCGTACTTTCAGTATCAGCATAATATCTTCACAAAGTTTTTGCTTACAATTGCCACGAGAAGTATGAAAATTGTTTAGATTACTTTGATTGTTCTTAAGTTTTTATTTTGCAAAAAGTTCGGAACGGTTGTTCCATGGTTGATGTATTCAGTGGAGGAATGGTGAGTGGGAGATAACAGCACACCATCTGAAGAAGCTGGCTGAAAACGTTGTCACAAATCCTGAGGATTGGCTCACTTACTGATAGATTGTAACTCATTCGAAAATTCCATTTGGGACAACAAACTAGTGAACAATGTGTGCCCTTGAGTGTTGACCACATGGCATCTTACGAAGTTATAAACATGCAGCAGGTAGCCACGGTATAAAAAATAATAACGATCAACAAAGGTGATGGACAACGTGTTAGCTAGCAGTGATGCAAACGTGGTTCGTTTTTGTGAGTTTGACTGATTGCGGAAGTGTTAATTGCCAGAGTACAATTCAGAGCGTAAATTTCTGAGTTGATCTATAACACAACAGGTGTCTCTCAGCGGTCAACATTATAAATCTCACTATTTTTTCCTTCTTGTTCGTGGATGATTTTATACACACTCTGTTCAAAAACATCTGGTTGGAGCTACCGATGCATGGTCTACGGGATGCCAATAAGTTAATATGAGACCCGAATCTGAGGGGCCCCTGTAAGCAACAATTGAAGAGCTACCTAAAAGCAAAACCTCATACCATGTTTGACAGTTAGGATGTTAACAGTCTGCGCCAGTAAGGCTTTCAAAGCTGAGCCATGCTTTCCGCAAAAATTGCACGCGAAAAGGCTACCCAGCACGCTTTTACTCAGAGAACATTGCAGACGGCAGAATTGAAACCGGAGACATCCCTTGTAAATAAAATGCGGTTATTAGTGTTTGGTTTAACAGCAACCCTGTGACCGAAGTTTACACAAAAAAGCTGAATTGGTCAGTCAAAACAGATCTCGAAACTCACTTGTACCCGACTATCTGTTCACACCCCATTGTCATTTTACAGTTCAATAATAAACTATCATAGTATGTAACCACATTTGTGTACTCGTGTTCAGCATCACATAGTGGTCGCACTGCATGGCGATTCTCTGGCAGACAGCGTTAGTTTGTGAATGACCATTTTAATTACAAATGTTTATCACCTGGCCATCGTAACTCATTCCGTCGGTAAGAAACATCCACTGTAAATCGTTTAATGGGTGCCGGGAAACTGGTTCACAATAGTAAGATTTAAAATGCTGGCTTTGACGGGGCCATTGTTGTGTGATTGGATAGATCTGTAATCTAAGGTCAGAAATACGTGAGTTAGCTTAAAATTTCCTGGCCCACAGTCTGTCATACTCGTACTATGGAACAATGTCTGAGTAACTACTGGCAACCGTGTGGCCCACACTCTTCACTGACCAGCCCTCATCCTCATGTTAGGAAACTGGCGGGATGTTTCTACCTAGAGGTCCGCACCAACATGCTGGACGATAGTATATAACGTGGCAACTTGGATTAGTAGCTTTGTTGTTAACACGTATTCTGACTATAGACTATTCGGTTTCAGGTTACCAACTTTTCCCTCATAGTACGTTGGCAAAACTATGGTATATATAAACTGTCTAAATTTTGTAGTTCACGTTTGTATTGACAACACAAAAACCACCAACTCACCATTAGCTCTGTTTGAACAAATCGAAAGAAGACCTAGCAAAACAAAAGACAGTCGCATTTTCCTGGGTAACAGTTCACGTACTGCTTGTGAGTCGGTACTCCGTTGAGCTTAAATTGCATGTAAGTAAGAGCAAGCCCATTGGCTATGTATAGTGCCTATTAAACAAGACCAATGGAATATAGCCTATCGATTTACACATACGACCGTGTGTTCATGTGTATGACCCATACTTGAAACCAACGTTCACTTGCTGCCAATCTCGAAAATGGCGGTGTGTTACCAAATGTAGACTTATCTAAATACCTTCCACATACATCCATTTCAGATGTATTAAAATGAATGTGACCAGAAAGTTTGAAACAGCATCTGTTAGCAAAGTAACAGGAAATAAGTTACTGCATCCGAACAGTAAACAGAACGGATATACGAAAACCTATTATGAGTTGTTTTTATGCCCAATAATAAGTAAATCCCTGGTTAAGCCACAGCGAATTAAAACCTATCGAGTTATTGGTTTTGCAACGTTTCGACCCTATCGGAGAGCCTTCACATTGTGTAGGTTTTAAATTAGGTGGTTCTGACTTATTGTGGCCTAACCAAAGATTTACCTAATAATGGTAACAGGAATTAAATGGCTACGAGTAATTTGGATGCATCTGCCGATCTTCGTTGAGTTCGGTGCGAATAGAGATCTTCTCTACGAATTTTAGATAAAAAAATTACAAACATTACATAACCTAACATGACGTTCTACCAAAAACAGAACTGAGGAAGTGAGTACGATGAAAACCCACGAAATGTTTGCGGAATCTGGTAATTCAGTGAGTTCCTAATAATGGAACTGCAACTCAAAACTCATAACAGCTTTCAACACTGATTGGCTGTAACACGTGACGAAACACCAAACCGGAAAAAAAAATAAACCTTCAAGAGTGCGGGTCCAAACTCATCTCGGAAATACCATCAGTCTTTCTGGCAGTAAGCACGACGTAAATGTACGTATGCAACAGATACGCACCCCTCAGTTTTCAGGAAAACGGTAGATATCGCACTGCCATACTTCATTGAGATTCGTCGAAATGTTTCCACATCATTAACATGAAAGAATTCCGAAAATTCACGACAGGAAAGAATTCGAAGGACGTACATAAAATAGCCCGTATGACAGTAACCACCGGAGGATATTTGATGACATAAAGATAGAAAAGAGAAAAAATTTCCAACAAGCATCCTGCAGATTCAACCAAATGCAGAAAAAGGGAGAATGCAACAAGACGAAAAGTTGTCATCAGAAAAATAAACAGCACGAATATATACGCGAAAATCATCCGTGACACGCGGTAAAAACATACCAGCCAAAAGCGGCTGGAATCAAAACAGCGCCGTGAAAAAGGAATAAAAACGGAGAAGGGAATGTAAAGAGAGAGAAAAGAGATTCTTAAAGAAAACTGGATAAAGAAACGAGGAGAGAATAGGGGAAAATGTTTTCACACAAAAGTATAAAGAAGGTAAACAGTAGGTCGGAAATAATCTGCAATGTATTTTCTCGAAAGCTTTATCAATGCGGTTTGGAAACTAGTCACACTAAACACAATTTTGACGATGTCCGAAGCAATAACTATGCACTAATAACAAGAGCTTACCAACTATGAAAAAATCATCACATCATGATCCCACGAACCAACACTGTAAGTGAGAAGGGTAATTCACGCAATATTGAGAAGAGTATGGAGCGGATGATGATTTTTAGTAAAACTGATGTGGGAGACATTGTTCAGCATGTCACAGGTATCCGGCTATGTTTAACGGATGTATTGTTAGTGGAACGTCAACAGGTACTGCTAAGTTTCAACAGCCCACATGTTTTGCGGTCAACGGAGGCTAAAACCTCGGCTGACCCAATGTAAACTCTTCAGGTTTGTTTGATAGGGAACTCAAATATATTTTGCATTAACAGCTGGTGTACCTAAATCAGCTGCCGGTGGGTTTCATTGCTAGTCTTGTTCTGAAGGACAGCAACACACTTCAAGAGAAAACAGATAGCACGACTCTTTCAATCACGTAGTGTTTAATTAGCACCAAATCACAATGTTCGAAGTTACGAAGAATTTTCATGTTCTGTTTCTTGGTGCCCTGATATATACTATACTTCTACAAAATATGACCAGATTTATCCTTTCCACTTCAGTGTTATTGGACAAAGTGATATGTTCTAACTTACGTTCTCCTTCAGAAATATCCGAGGACATCACACGAACAACAGAGTGGCGAACATAAATAGTCTTCTGAGTTTAAACAAGGGGTAAACTATAAAAAAGAGGCATGGAATCAGTAACTAGGGTGTGAAGAAAGACCAAGCGACAAAGATCACGTGCTTGGAGAACCGTAAAGCAAACAATGTTTCACGTTGTGAGCCTGAGTGATTGCAGGCAAAGATGTGGTGGCGTTCTACACAGCTCTCTCCTGTGCTCAGACAACAGGGTTGCGTACTCGCACATGAGAACGAATTAGGAACGTTCGGTTTTTAGTATCACACCAGTAGAGTAGATTTGCAAAACAAATTTTTCAGACAGAGGAATTGAATTCCCCCAACTGAAGCGACAACGGCGTTTATAGCCACCTTAATCAAGGAGAAGCTTAACCGCGCAAAGTGAAGTCCAACTGCTCCATCATGGAACCACACTACATCACGAGTAATGTGTGAAGATCGACAATGTTAGACAAATAATGACAAGAAAAACTGTAGTCGAACGAATCTGTTTATTTTAGCTGTGAAATGATGACGAAATTGAGTATGAGTTAAAACACAACTGAGCTGCAAACAAAATGGACTCGCATGAATTCCTGAGCGTTATCGAGCCAACCTCGACCGCCAAAACACTATTGGAATAAGGAATGAGGAATGAACAGTTCATATATTCGCCAAGAGTGACCACGATTTCAGCTCCACTGCCTTTATCGTCATCTAGATAAAACGAATCAAGCAGCTGTTTCGTAAAGAAACCTTGAGGAGAGAGCTCGTGGGGAGTCTGCAACACAAATCAGTAACGCTTCTCCAGCTTAACTTCATGTGGGTTTAGAATTTGATTCTAAGGAAAAAATCTGTCGAACCAAATGAACTGCTAAGACCAGCGTTGTTTCCTGTACATTTCTGTATGAACGGAATCACTGTTTCCCCTCTCTATATGCCCACACTTGAAACTGTTATGGTCTAAGTTGAAACTACTATTATACAGTGCATGTTTCGATCACAGTTTTTGACTCAAAATACCTGAGAGCTATGAAAGGTTGGAGTATTTTAATTTCAACACACGATTGATTGCTCTCCTGTTTTGTAGATAAGTGAAACGCTTCTGTAACTGGAGTGGTTTCTATTCTTCACAGCTTCAAAATCAGGATATCATGCAGCAAACATGCACCGGAAGGAATGAAACGAGCACCTCAACGGACCGAAGCTTTAAGAGACCAGCTAGATACTGCAAAAACGTCACTGTTACCTTGAGCGGTCGAACAAGTCGGAAAAGTGGCAGAGTACAATCGAATGATAATAATTATGCAAACTCTGAAAACCAAAAATATGACTGTTAGGAAAAATCGCACACCAAGTTTATCCTTACAGAATATTCACGTGACCGTCGGAAAAGTGAGGATCTAAAGATGAACCCAACGCAAACCTATCTACCAGTGTGTCGAACAGAAAAGGAATGTTGATTGTAAGCAGGTGTAGCAATTCTGATGCGATTCCTCACGCTAGCGTTTGCTGAAGTCATCTGTGTCCCAGTGGCTAACAAATTCGCCTAGGGACCGCTTAGTACTCAGACTCTGTTGAGGATTTTTGCAACACAGGCTTCTACTAGTTACATATTTGTCGTGGTCCAACTTGTTCATTCATCAACCTATTAAGTCGATGATTTTAACGAAATGTTGTGACGAATTTCACCGGAGTGTAATTATTTCAGTGGTGAGTACTCAGTTCAGAAAGTGGATAGGAGAAAATATATATGACTTCATGATTGAATTTTTGCCACAAAATAACCTGATTTCACAGAATGAATTGGAAGGCTGTGAATGAAAGCCAACACTATGGAGTATGACGTATTTTTACTGAGACATTTTGCACTTGAGATCCGTTTAAGAAAATTTAGAATAAGATGAATTGACAAGGGTGCCGTTACAATGGTAATATACTGCTCCGTGTTTTGATTGGAGTTACCCGCAGGAGAGCCCAATGTAAATCTTAATTTAAATATTTGACTTTTGTGTCAAATTCCAGGAAGCTGGTTTGGAATAGATTTCAGCAGGCTCTGAAAACTTACTGCATATTGCAGGAGTTAATTGCGGTGGGGACAGTCTGATTGTTCTGTATAGGTAAATACTTATTTTAAAATTGCTATACCTACGTTTACTATATCACAGAGGGGTAACACATGATTCCTCCCATAGCCTGTTTTGCATGATATGACGGGGTTGTTGCAAATATTCTAGCAGTTAGATTATGAATGCCAAAGTTAGGTGTTAGAACAAACATGTCTACTAAACCATTGTGTCTGTTAATCGGAAGCCTTAGGATGATGTATAAACAAAACATCAACATCCATCATGCAAGCAAATTCACAACACATGGGGCTTAACGGAGATTGGAATAAAATAATTTATAAAACAAGATGTGTTACGCAACACGTCCTGCCGAGCTCTCATATGGGAGTTACTATGTGAGAGACAGAAGGTTGATCTGAATGTCATGGAGGGAATATGCTGAGAAACAACTCCAAACATACCGTATCGTGAAATGTTCAAGCAAAGTGACATTCAGACGGCGCAAAACCCAGCTGCTGCACAAACGAAAGAAACATCACTCAAAGCAAACTTCGAGAACGGAGATGCCAAGTAAACAAACGGAAGAAAGCGTAAAAATGACAAACAGCGAACTAAACACCACGTGAGAGAATGACAGACCGGATTGAGTATTAAGCAACGAACCGTGAGAAGATATCGAAAAACAACAAGGCGTAAACCACTGAGAGACACAGTAACAAGAAGAGAGCTAAGCTAAACGATGCAGGCAAAACCACTAGAAAATCCCTCAATAAACTCGGATTAAAATTACCAAAGACATAATGACATGGACAGGAGAATCAAACCCCATATCCACTGGGGTGAAACTACTCAGAATACACAGCATTTAACAACGCAAAGCTGTGAACAAGCTAACAGACATGATGAAATTCCTCACCTCCCAATTTGCAGTTTATACTGCAATTGTTTCCGGCGATGTTACAGCACAGGTGGAAGAAGTTCGAAACTCATTTAATGACTACGGTTAACCCGCTACCTACGTGGTGGTATGTGAAAATATCACACGCACAGTGCAAACTCTTGAATGTCTTAGCCGAATTCAGCATAGAAACAATTTTTTGTTACTGAAGTGGGTAATGCAAAACGGCGCTCCCAGTATACTATAACTGGATCTTCAATCATTGCCACTAGAGCGCAACTAACCACTGGAAGGGCAGCGTCCATCTCATCGTGCAACTGAAAACCTGCGCGCGATATGTAGAAAACCTAACGATTTCAGTGGCAAGCTTGTTGAGAGTGGTTATCGAGTACCATCCTGACCGCAGGTGATTGTGCGAGGTTTCCCATTCGCTGTATTCCCACTTACTAAATGCATAATATTAAAGTCTCGTACATGCTGTTAATTGAGTAGTCCGAAGTCGTGATCTGGTGCAATTCTCATGTGATAAACTTGAATGGAGAACCAGTACCATTGCTCTACCAGGTGAACGGTTATCTGGAAGTTCAGTTCGTCGTTGTAAACAATTTCAACTGCCGAATAACGATTTGCCTCCAGACCGTAGTGAGCATCGGGCGGACTAGTTGGTTCAAATGGATTCAAGTTTCCACTTGGAAATATGAAGAGTTATTTGGAAAATCGAATCCTTCTGCTTTCGACTGTCTGATCCAGATAACAATTCGACACCTGTCGATTTGCGAATGACATAGGAAGCTCAATGCTTAAAATCATATGGACAAAATGGCGGACAGCACTGGGTGACCATCAAATGCCGACGAGATATCACGCTGCTTCTGTACATAAGTGTTGCCGCACTTTTGGATCCAAAGTTGTCTGCCTTGTTTCTTGACGTCAACCATCTACAAGTCAATCAGGGGATTTCCATGGTATACCGTCACGTGCTATACAGGGCATATAGGGTGGAATTTTAAAAGGCAACCAAATTCTGAAATACTCCCCCTAAATACCGCAGACACGTCAAGTGATGCACTGTTTTACCTCCATTTTATGGTCACCACCTCCTGTCTGGACTGTAACGTGATCGCATTATTTTGTAACAGTGCTTCAATACTTCCACCGCCCTGCTTTTCGGGGACAAGCGAAACGATAAAATCCCCAACTGAACACGAGGTCAGCTGGCATTCAATATAATGCCAAACCTTCCAAAACTCAGTACTACACACCGACCCATTAACATGTGGTCTTCAAGCTAAACGATAATGGAGCAGCAGCTAGT
>QNGE01005494.1:0-42978 GCA_008508345.1 Paragonimus westermani
CGGCCTGCGTCACCAAACTGTATGAACTTCACCTTCCAAAATCTACCCACACAGCAGTCACGATCTTTTAAATATGCAACTCGTCCACTTCCACAAATTCCTGTTCATTGATTGACAGCTTGCCTGGGTAGTGAAAGGGTGGATTCTGTCCGTCCGTCTGTCAGAAAAACAGATATTTGATCGTCACCACCACTCCCCCATCATTTTATTTCTTGTCCAATCGTATACATAAATGAACACATTAAACCGCTTCAAAGTATTATTCTATCTTGTTCAAATATCGGGTATTTCGCATTCCACAACCAGTTGATTCCAATGATCGCCAACGAAATGGTGAAGAGCGGTTCCACCAAAGATGGGTCTTATCTATACTACACACGTCGAAGTTTCTGACGCACGACCCGTTGGTAAGTGGTAGACTGTAGTCCAAGCACTGATCCACTGGGCCAAGGGGTGAAGAAGGTATGTGAATTAATTTCCTTGATCGTTTTACTTTCTTTCGATCATACGCTGAAACCGATCAGTCGTTTTGTGGTGGGCTCGCAAACGAGCAGGCATCCACCACAGCCCCAGAAGGGGATAAGAAAGGTTTTTTTGCAAACGGTTGGTCCTAAAGACCACTAGCAAAGTGGTGCACGGCTGTTCCGGCCCAGCTGGATCTCATCAGCTGCCGCTTATTCACAGGTTGTGGGTTTGATTCTGTGGCATGCGTGGTGCTGACGAGACCCAGCTAAGTCAAAACAGCTGACAACCACTTCGTTGATGGTCACTGTTTGTAAAAACCTCTCCCAGCCCCTTCTGGGGCTGTGGTGGATGCCTGTTCTTTTGAAGGCCAGTCACAAAACGGCTGATCGGTTTAGCTTATGAGTGAAAATAAACGCAACAACCAAAGTAATTAATCTGTAATGCTCTCACATGGGAGTACTGCAGAAATACCATTACGCTTTGATCTCCTAAGTATTTTGTTTTGGTGATTTCTTATCAGCCGTATCGATGATCATACGTGTGGAAATTTACGCGCGCATTAAAAAAAACGACTGGTCCAACTTGTATCCTTTTTGCTGATTATTATTGTTATTATTAGCGTCACGGTTGTTCAGACAAAAATGCACATACACGAAGCACTCTATTTTACTGAGTGGTTCCCGTGTTTGATAATAAGCACTGATGGTGCTCTCAACATTTTTTTTTATAGCTGTGGACTGACTGTTTAACATCTGGCCACAGGAGAATATAAAACTTGACAAGCTCGTCCATTTTTCGGAATATATACTTTAGCAAGGACTGCCATTCAATATGGTTAGTATGCATAGTAACGCAGAGTGCGTACGGAGGTGTGCTCTATTCTATGAGTTGGATCAAACGGAGGTTACTGAAACATTGACAGCTTCAAGTACAATTTAATAGCTGCAGGACAGTGAGTGCATGGCATATGAATTTCTGCCATGTATCTGGCTGCTATTGGGTTAAGGGACCTCGCTGAATGCTACCATGAACGGATCTGCTGCTTCCAACGGTTACCTCATGTTGATAACAAATAATAAGGCCACTGACCACTGAATACGAACAGATACACTAACGGGATAGCTGGGACGCAATACAAGTCACCACACTACGTATTTTTGCTTGCTTGATGGTGTCTGTAGGTTCCAAAGACTTGTAAGCACACAGTGACAAAAATAGCACACCATCTAGTTGACAGAATATGTATTGAGCATACTGTTTAATGTCACGTGCATCATTGTTCCATTCTAATTAAAGGACTACTATATAAGAGAGGTGATATACATTCCTTTTCGTCTTATGCAAACTGTTAACCGAGACGTCAGAATAAGATGGCGCAACAAGTAGCCAAGATTCGAAAAGTGGAAATGCCTAGAGAGATGCAAGAACGCGCTATACAGGTAGCTGCGGATGCTTTGGAGCGGTATACTCAAGATTGGGAAATTGGTGCTCATGTCAGAGAACAATTTGATAATCAATACAAACCTGTGTGGCATTGCATTGTTGGGAGAAGTTTCGGCGGGTAGGTGTCTTCTAGCAAAAGATAGTTTGGTTAGATTTTGTTGTAAAATGTCATGCTCAGTGTATCTCAGCAGTTGGCGTATTCATTTTATTTTTTGTTGCTTAAGCGTCTATACACTTAATCCATACACATCAACATGTGTTTCTACGTATTTAAGCGTTTATATTTATTTTCACTGACCACTTGGATGAACCTATAATTGGCACACCGTTATTGTATTGTTGGGGCTTCATGCTTTGTTCGTTGTATGGAATATATAAGACATGTAAACTCACAACTTGTGTCAACAGGGGAATGTCGATTACATATTCATTTATGTTACACCCATTAATATTCGATTACCCAGCATAAAATTCTGGCACAAATTGGCTACAAAACTTGACTAGGATTGAAAGTTTTTTGACAAGTTCCAACGGTAAAATAAGCTAGTTTAATAGGTGACACTTCATTTGCTTGGTTCCAAAGCACTCGGATGATTATAACTGGGTGGATATAAGCGACTATTGATGACTTTATAGCCAGTAGACTTAAAGCATGACTTATGAATGAGCCACAAATGTTTTTACCACGGAGATTATCATCTATACGATTATTCAACTGCAATTAGAAGCAAGGGTATTCAGAATTGTGTTCTCAGAGTGACAGCTAAGAATGTGAGAGATAACAAACGTTAATAGATTTTACCGCTTTGAGCAGTTACCATGGTTCATTTAAAACACACATTAAATTTCATTGGTTCGTGAAATCGCATGTCCATCAGTACAGTATTGTCACCGTCTTTTGATGTTCACTCTTCAACCATAGGTCCGTAACCGATTTCATTCCTATTTGAAAAGATAACTAGAACGAGTATTGAACAGTATTCATGCTACGGGATAGGCTTCTGCTTACTAGCTCATCTGTCATACTGTTCTACGCCAAGAACGCGGATGGCGCGAGGGTTGTATGTTCAGAAAAAAGAACAATACATGGGTTGTGCACTTCCACAGTACGACACTGGTCCCAGAAGGTCACGGTTTCGAGGGCCACCAATGTTCAATTCATTTATGCACCAACAGCCATTCGTGCTACGCTGCACTCCAGTGCTTCTTTTATTTTTCTTGCCTGTACTTCGAAGTCAAAATCCGTGCTCCTGTCTCACTACTGAATAATAGTGATGTGAGTAGTACAGTGGAGTCGCTCGTCCTGACTACAATACGACCAACGTTTAAGACGACGGTGGTCAGAACACTTAATGTCATTTGAAAGCCGGCACTATTGGTTTGAATGAAGATGGTTTATTTGAGCATCATTTTGCTCTAGTGACAACCACGTGGTTCTGTTCAGCCAAATTTCTCACTCTCATGGTCGCTACCAATGCAAGCAGCCCATTACTTGAAACACACCCAGTTTACACTGATGAACTTGCATTTACCGTTTTGAAAAGAAGCATCTGACTTTAATTTTGCTGCCGTTGGATCTCATCAATAGTACCACAATGCCAGTGAACTTGTATTAGAAAATACTAGGTTAACGAACCCAAACAATAACGAATCCCAAGTCCAGTGATTTCTTTTTGAGCGAGCTGGTTGAGATCCTGAATGCAAATCCTGCAATCGCATGTGACTGATGTTCCAGTTACACCAGCCACTTCACGGGGTACCTATCATTAATCGTAACTTTTGAGACAATGACAGTAAAACCGGTGCTTTTGTCTACCTTGCGAGAGAAAGTTACCCATTTTGAATATTGTGCACATGCTGTTGACCCGGTAAGTTCGGAGCGAGAGAAAGCCGATAGAGAACTGTCAGGTTAAATGCATATATCGGAAGATAGTTATACCGCTTAAGGTCTGCCGCTTCAGGAATATAATGGGATATACCCTGTCCATCCAACCACCTGGGCGTTTTTTTAGCGATCAGCCTGTGATTCGGTTAGTATAAATTGGCACCGTTCCTATCTGGCCGCGGCTTTCACATTGTGCCAGACTTTACAGCCCATTTTTCATTCATACCTTTGTAGTGACTCATTGATCTGTCGTCATTTGGGTTACCCTCAAGATCAATTTGAATTCAGTTCAACACATTGACAGCAGTACGTCTCAAAACCGGAAATGTATATATGCACTCTATCAGTGGTATGAAGAAATTACACTCCTGGCGATTTCCAGTGCACAGCCACTCAGAGCAGACACGCATACTACATGTTATTAGACAGAACAGACGGTAAGAATCAGTATGCATTGACTAACTAATTCTGACCTGGTTTGAGAAGGAATCGACCCCCATCGGGGCTAACTGTCCATTAGGCATGCGCTCTCCATCCTGGTATGAACCAAAAACTAAATGTCCTTTGCTCAATGTCGCTATTTCTAATACCAATCGGCCTTCTTCGGAATTCACTGTCCGTCTGCTTCCGCTGGCTGGACATTATACCCTACGCAGCGTACACAGTTGGCGAAAGAATGAATGAAACAGTCAATACGAAGCTGTTCTAAAAAGCGTTGTTTGGTTGTAGATCTACTTAAACACCTGTAGAAACTGGATTGTTGGGCCATGATATTGACATCTTGGAACATCGGTCCATTCTAGCAGGTCGTTTTCGAGAGTGTGAGTTGGTCCGACATGTAAACGCACTGAACCTCAACAGGGGCGTGATGTTGAAAGTTCTATTTACTTGTTTCAGCTGACCAGCTAGTCCGTGGGCTGAACCGTTATTATCGTGCATCATCGGTGAGTCTATGCGGACATTGAATCGTGCATCCTTAAATAACTACTCACACTATTCTTCCTGACTACGTGCGACGAAATCATAGCCTACCAGTCCACGGCCGTCATATTCAATAAAATGGCAGCTTTTGGTTCTTCAACACAAAAATGTCGAATTCGGCTGATTAATGCTCAGCCAATTTTAACGATATCTGTTTGAATGAACCGTGTTCAATAGGCACCGAGAAGTTAGCAGCAAATTACTACATTAATTTTGTCAACGGATTATTCGGAAAGTATATATGCAAACTCGCGATGGATTCTGAAACTGCGCCGTGCCATTTTTCAGCCAAATAATCTTTGCTCTCCGTCGCTGTTTACTTCAATACACCGGGGTATTGTCACGAACTATCCTCTGCCGGAAAGACACTCACCCTGAGTTTTGTTCTCACTGAAATTCGTCTTTATTGTACATCCATGATGACGCCGGATCGCGCCCAAGTGAGCGTCCGTGTGGACTATTTGGCTAATGAACCACACCCCTTATTGCTTACGAATGGCCTAAACATCTGATAGTTCTTATGAGTACAACATTACGACAAGTGCTAATCATGGGGCTATCGATTGCCGATAATAGGACAGTCATTGCACCCACTGTAGTGACGGTAAAAAAATTCGAACAGTACTCACGAGGTTTTATGTATGATAAATCGATCGTTACAGTGGCCTGGACAGAACGCGAGTCGAAGTTCATTTTAAGATTGTGTTGAGGAAGTGCAGTACAGTCGACCTACTACGATTCTTTGAATTTAGCTGAAAGAAGTCTTTCTGAAATCGAAAGTTGCTATTATGTGTGAATGCTGCTCAGTTCGTTTATTCAAACATTTATAAGTCATTTCGACATCTCAACACAGTTCGTAAATGTGACCCATGAGTGTGTCGAAGTGGGTTTGCGAATCACCGGTGTGAGTTACACCAGCAATATTGTTCCGTAAGTAAGAATCTCAGTGACAACGAACTTTTCCTGTATGTGCACTCCATATGTATATTTATTTATCCATATGGTATTTTAGGCCTTGATACGAAGTCGACGCTTCTTCACTGTGATGCAAAATCAATTGGACATCATAGATGTTACTTTAAATAACGATATTTTATGTCTAACTTATCGGATCGTTAACATTAGACTTGTGGTACTCTTGAATTTTGGCCAAAGCCGTTGAAATCTTGAGTCATTGAAAGACAATTTAAGGTAAAAGATCACTGCTGTTCTCCTGCCTTAATCACGCTGTGGGTCACCATTACACTCAAATTAAGCTTGAACCAAATATCGCTCATTTTTTATCCAATAAAACAGCTGTTCATCACATTATATCTGGTTCATCTGGTCTGAGGGAAATTTTGTGTCAGTAGTGAAACGTCACCGATAAAACGAACTGCCGACTGTTCAGTAGTTGCTCTGAAATTGTAAGCACTCAATCTGCTTCGAGCGTATTTCATCCACTAACGCACGTTGTGAGATGTTAGCTCTTCGATTCATTTCGTCAGTCGCTTACTGAAAATAGAACATAAGGTATCACAATGATAACGTCTGAACAAAGAGGCTTTCTGTTCAAAAGTCATCACTAAGTAACGTGCAGAGCGGTAAATCATTTTCTGTTGCATGGACGACGTTAGTTATTTTTGTTCACATAAACCATTTACAGCATGAAGAGCGGTACACGCACACGTCTCGTACCGCCCCATCAACACCACAGCTCTAATAAAGGGAATCTTGGAGTGGATGGGTTCGCTAATCAGGCAATGGATGAGAAAATTCACTAAGCCCGGGATAGTGTGGTTTCCGAACAGTTGTTCCCGAACAGGCAAAGCCAGCTTGAGATTGTTGACGGCAAATATCTCAACACACCACAAAAATTCTAGTTTGTTCGGAATTTTTGTGGTTTGGATTAGGCAGCAACGTGGTGAACGAATTGTGCGAGTGGATATCGCTACCCGTCTTCGTGAGTTATCTCGTGATTGACTTCACAACTAGTTGCTCGTTTGACTGCCGACTCCAATAGTAAGTAGAATTAACTAGCCTGTGTTCGGTTATTAGGTGATGCACACCCTGCTGAGGTTACGCGCTTCAGAACTGCGAGTGAACTGTTATAGGACAGAGCGGCTGAAGCTGCTACATCTAGCCTTTGTAAAACTAGCTGCTGGAGTTGACAAGTGGTAAAAATTAGACAGCAAATACTTCGGAAATGTCCGGCACGTTGATCTTTCCTGGTCGTTTGGCCTAAGTGCGCTGTTGTAGGAAATTCGTGCAGTGTTAAAGCGAACACAACCCTCTTCTTTAAAAGTGAAGTAATCATGTACTACGTTTCAGTTATTTCGCTCAGATGTACTTGCAAATGTACAAGGATACTCAGCTGCAGAGAATCAATGAAGAAATACGAGGGGTGTCTAAAGTTTCTTTCATCCTCTGAAAGAGTCTTCAACTAAAGTCTGCATAGGATGGGGAAAATCGCTGAAATTAGTTCCTTGTAAATGTTACCGTAGCAGTTACGGAAAATGGTTTCCGCTTACTTTGTGTAAAGCGGTCAGGAAAGTATGAAAAGGTTTATTTTGATCCAAGAATGCTAACGGTTCATACAGTGTTTGAAGTGTTTGAGTGAATCCTGTTTTTCTCTTCATGCGTAAACTCTCGTGACTTTTCAGATAGATTCCCACGTAGTAGACGAAGTGAAAGCAAGATTGATCACTTCTAAGCATGAATAGATTATTCTGTTTCTCGTCTGTCATTCTGTATGGACGGACATAGACGTGATTGTGACGGAAAGAATGCAGCTGATCTCGTTGCTCTTTTTTTTACAGGTTATTGCCTCCAGATCAAAAATCTCACGCAGTAATAACATGTTTTGACACTCAGTCTCTCGAATCAAGTCCAGTGGAGCTTTAATAACTGTGTTAGATGAACTGCCAGCTTTTTAGGTTGACTAAACGAATTGAATGTATACATACACTCTTGAGGAGGTAGGTGAAGAAGAGTCAAGATGCTCACATGATGTGTGTATTAAAAAAAGCCGTCAATAACTATCTGTGTAGTGCAACGATAGCGAGACCACAAAGGATGCCCGACGCACTGTATGAAGACTGGCACACATAATGACTTAAACATCTGTTTAATTTGCGAGAAAGAATTAAGTTGAATAAGCATGGTAGATCGTGGTTGCGAATGGTCACAAAGTGCTTCAAACCGTATAGTTTTTAGAAGGAAACTAGTGAACTAGTTCAGAGTTGGACAATCCACCGCTCTTGGGTGAAGTTTCTAGCAGGAAAACCGTAAGAAAAACAAAACACGAAACGCGAAACCATAGAATGAAGTGTAAGAGTGAAGGGGAAGAAGTTAGACACCAGAAACTAATGTAAGATCCCGGAATCAGAAAAGAATGTACTATACGGACTGGTTAACTTAGATTAGGAGTAAGCGTAGCGTCAAGGTGTTCTCTCGAATATGGAAACACTTGACGAAGGTTGATAATCGATGTGAGCAGGAGAATACTGATCAACCAAATTAAACACAGACTGTTTCAGTAAAAGGAAATGTTGCACCCTGCCATCTTGAGGTAGTTAGTTCAAGGGTTCTTGAAGATGAACAAAGGAGCAAAAGTAACCCGAAGTATACTGTTCCTTCCGCTTTTTTGAATGTTTCATAACCCACAACAAAACCAACAGTACAATTGAAAAATATTTCCCTAGATGTAAGCAGACCTTAAACTTACGAAGGGAAAAAGTGGAGACAGCTTGACACCCTGAGGGACATCATAAGAGGTAGGAACTAAGGGTGGTGTGCTACAAAGCTCAGTCGTCTATTAAGAAAGTCTCTAGTAACTCTTACGGCTCAATACAGTTAGATGAAAAACATTGAGAAGGAAGTTTCGGTCAAGAAATTCAAATACAATCTTGGAATTCAGAGAACAGCATCGGGCAACATTACGTAGTTTACCACATGATGAAGAGACTGGGCAAATTAAGTGAACCATTAAGTTAATGGTACACGGGGTTTTCTGACAAGTAAAACGTTTCTTATTCTTCCCTGGGAGCTTTGATTCCATTCTACAAATAGTGCACCAATCCAAAACTTTGAAGATTGATCGGCAGGCAATAAGGAGAACTTTTTCCTCTTTGTTTCTAGGCGGACATTTTTCCCCAACCTTCTTAAGCTTCGTGTTTAACACTGGAAAACGCAATAGTCAATAAGGGAGCCGATGAAGATGGATACTGATTAACTGTATGTAATGGGGTTTTGGTCAACACAAGAATGACTGACACTATTTGTCTAGGTACCTTACCATAGTTTAAATAAGGTAAGATATATTATACATCAGAGGGTCTGTATACAAGTTTTCGCAGCCTAAATCCCAGTGGTAAAAATTCCCGACAATAGGAAGTCTTGACATTTTTGCAAACTGTTGGGTAACGGTCACTACACTCAATGTATCAGCCCTCAAAATCCCGGCATTATTGTGACAATGACGCTCAGTTATGTGCACTGGAAGTTGGCTCCTTTATATGCATCCTACATTAGGAGTATTTCTGGACATTCATATTAGTGTCAGTCATCAGTAGAAGCAGATTTCTTTCTACCTTCTGTAACATGGTGTTTGTAACTTGGTTCGCCCGGTCCATTCTTTGAGCGTCGAAATTAAGTTGACCCATTTACTATGCATCAGCCTGGTTCAATCTGATACAAGGAGCAAAACCCACGTGCGTTTGTCTGTGATACAGCCTGAATGACCACTTATGTAGGTTAACTCAAAGGATGAGTGGTACTCACGGTCGCCTGCCTTATCAGTTTTGGTCTATCCGTGGATTTAACTGGGAAGAACTCCCTGAGGTTGTTCTAGCTCAGATGGAAAACAATAAAAATGAATATCCTTGGTGTTGTGAACACAGAAAAGCAAAGTGTTGCAAAAGTTGCGAAAAGAAGCTCGTACAAACCCGCCACTTCCGTTGATTGTTTACCCACTAGTTACCTGTAGCCCGAACGAGCGTGTACCACTTGACATCAGCGACCGCACATCTCGTGGCAGGTGTGTTTGGCATTCTCACGTACTTACCAATACCAACACCCACTGCGAGTGGACCGCAGTCGACCCCGTCCTCGATTTTCTCGTGAAACATTCTGCTGCGGAAAAGCTGGGTTATTTTTTGTGTACAACAAAGTGAAACGTGTAATTTTTGATACCGGCTAAGTACTGGATTGTGAACAGTACATCTTAGGTCGTACCTACTCTCCTCTGTCAGCTTTTCAAAACACACGTCCCCACGGGTCGTATACGCAGAACGACTGGAGAAAACTCCAAATGCATAATTAAAACTTCAGTTGTCTTTGCTGAAAGAGGTGTTGTAAACTTGAAACGGTGCCTAGAACTGGTTTCAGTCAATATTTCTAAAATAAGATTTCCTAATGGATAGAACAAAAAGTGCAAAATCTCCTACCACCCAGCTGTAACCCAAATGTCGCTCAACAAGTTAATGATTTCTGTATTTCAACTTGGAGAGAAGTCCTAACATTGAGGGCACCGATTGGAATTAACGAGACAGTTACTGTGTCTCGAAGCTATCAAGCAATCCCAGCATTACTCGTAAGCAAATGTGATTGAGCTTTTACTTATGACAATTCAATCGTGTCTAGTGTGAGTTCAATGAAGCAACGGTCAACACGACTGCCTTCATGAAAGCATGGTCAGAGTTCTATAGCCCTGGCCGTGGCTAGGATATACTCTATTGATGAGCTCCAGCAAGAGCGAAAATCGGGTCTAGTGCTTCTTTTCGTCAGAGGTTGGTTGAGAAAGTCGACTGAAATGTGACAAATGCGATTAACCATGGACGATGTTCTCTTTATATGAAAAAACCCTACTACTCACCAGAAATCCAGCAAATTTTCTTCCCCCATCTCTCTTAGGAAGTCATATGGATGGATTGGCTGTCCTTTACTGCAGAAGCAGAATGCGAAGCAGAATGATGTTTAGTGCTGCAGCATATTTTTGCCTTGGAAAGTATGCTTTATAATGACATTTTAAAGCCATATTTGTCCATCTGCGAAAGCGACGCCAGTAAATGGTCAGAAGACACGTTTTTGGAAGCGTGTGAAGATTTTTGATGTGACACTGAAGTTAGTACACTACCAGTGTTTATTCTGGTTACGTGGACTATGTACACCCCTGCAAAACAGGAACTTGACTTACTCACAATGTCGTCAAGGCTTGGCATAGGAAATGGGCTAGCTGAATGGGATAAAGGCATGCCGGATTTTTTCATACAACTGAAGCAGCAACGAAACGGTAGCAAAAAGAAATTGACGGTGCAGAACGCGTCGGTCGAGTCCAACCCTGTCTCAGCTGGAAAAAGCAACCTTTGATAAGAAAACGAAGTTGTAGTTGTTGTGGCTGATCGTGAAAAATGAACAGTTGCGAACTATGGTCACAGTATTGCATATAACGTCTTGTTCTGATGAAATACTGGATGCCATCGAAGTTGAATTCCCAGTTTTCGCATGCTGTGGTTACCGTCCCTCAGATGTTGATAAGTTCCGCTTTTGTGATTAAGAATCGGAGAGACCTCAACTGATTAAGTGTTAATTACCGTTCACATGAGCAATCGGGACTATAAACGACACCCGTAACCGAAGGCTGCAAAACCCAACATTACACCGTAACCCACCTTGTCCTTGCGTTGAGCCATAAGGTGGAGATAGTTGAACTAAGATCCGAACCGTCAGCATTCATGCTCATAACCGAATAACGCCACATTTTTCCGCTTCAGTGTGCCGTTTGAGCACAGAGAGGTCGACTGGATGAAAGCGGGTGGGACTGAGACGACAGATGGGAGCTTCATGTCCGGAAGAATATGGGGATCATAGACTTCTGAATGACTTCCGGTCTGAGGCTGATATTACTGCAGCAAATGTCTGCAGTCGCATACAACGTTGAAATTACGTGCTTTATATTAAATGACCCTAAATAGCGCTATAGCTCTCACCGTCCTGATTTTACTTTGCATGTAATACATATTATGTGAGGAGATGGTCTGTTCAAGGAGCCAACAGGGCCGTAGGTTAATAAATTCGGGAATGATCGCTCCAGACCCTCGGTTACGAATTTTATTTTGCAACATTAAGAAGAACAACTCTAGACGTACTCCCGTTTCTTTAATATTTACTTCACTCAAACTACTTTATTCGTCCAACCGTGCTCACTTGATCCCTCCTTTGTTTTGCTTTCTACGGCTTTGCATCCATTTTATACAGTGAATTGGCTAGCGTGATATTCCATGTGTGAACGTTTGAGTTTGTGTTTTACTTTCTTTAAGAAACACTTCACTGTTTAAAAGGTCGGGAACCAGTCCAAAGTGTTTTAAGGCTTTCACCTCAACAATAAATAACTACTCACTAAACCCTACTGTTGACCTGGAGATCCTGCCTATACGTGCGTTATGCGAAGCCACAACAATACTGCTCACAGTTAATGCGTGACAGCTAGTTTGACAATCGAAACCACACAAATCATGGTTATTTGTTGATGCAAACTGTAACAAGGAATAGAATTTTAACTCCCCCAACAAATGATCTTTGTGAATTTCCGTCTCTTTTCAATCAGATCCGTTGCCTATGAAGAAAACCATTTCATTCACTTCTATCTCCGCAATCGGGCTTTCATGCTTTTCAAATGGGGCTAAAACACTGGTGACGTTATACAAAAAACGTGGGTAAAATGAAATTTTCTCGTTGAATCAAGAAAACACGTGAAAATTCAAACTTATTCGCGATCGTTGTTCAATTCGCAGTTGATTGATGGTCCTGTATATGAAAACAAAATAATGTGTGTTTACTTTGCGGATTCATCGGGAATCATGTGGGTTACCGTGCCACATACAATACGCATGGTCTCGAAAGTACAATCACTGTTGGACAAAAGTTGGACACGTTAGCTCTGTGGCGCAAATCAGATAGGTATGTAAACTTCTTCGCCTTGGCTCAGACTGGTTGAACTTTTGCGGAATTACATTGGAGAGGTAACTATGCCACCAGAATAAATCAACCAACGTGTTTTTGTGATGATATACTGGGAACCGTTGATCACGTGACCATTAATTAATGTCGGCCGTTCATCCAGTCATAATTTTCAAACTATCCCATGTTTGATAAGCTGTAGGTCGCCCAGCTCAACACAGTTCTATCTTGTTCGGCACGCTGACTAACGGACTAAACTTGCTCGATCAGTATGAGTCTGGCTGCAAGTACTCAATGTATTTGTTACCGGTCACTAGTGCCGAGTTAGTATATTTTTCGTGTAAAATGCTGAACCTGATTTTCATACTGTTGGTAAGCTGCTCGAAGTGTTGTTTGGCCAAGATGTCCAGAAACTTATTGGATAGGATTATTGTCAAGTGACCAAGCAGATCAACATATGCGGCCACTCTCGGGGAATATTTCAGACAATCGTGCACGGAAGCACCGGTGGACGTGAGCGTAATCATCCTAGCAGGTGAATATTATAGGTAGATGTGGCTAGAGTGAATCCTTTTACTTCCAGCTACGGACAGATTGACCGGAAACATCAATCCGCCCTTTTCAGTTGATTATAACAGACCACGCATGAAGTGAACCAGGGTCATCTATTGATATAGTGACGTCGCCATTTTAGCATGTTCTGTAACCTATCCATCTGCGAACATTCGACCCACTGGCTTGAGACGAAAGTGCCATTCAAAATTCTGCCTTCTTTATTTCAGTCATGCACCACGGAATTAGTCAAGCTTGGTGAACTAATTTAGGTCAAACAGAGAATAGACTAAGAAATAGTGATTGGATGAGTAACTGATATTCAAGTGTAGCGTAAACACTGATTCAGACTCCCATTACACCAACGAGCAGCTTCGTTTGTTTTGAGGAAATCGTTACTCCACCTTCTTGACCGTGCCATAAGTGTTGGGGACCGGTCATATCTGTCCCATCAGCTCATTTGATTTGGGTCTGCTTAACCGAAATCCGAAATCGCCCGCGTCATCAGACGGAATGTTGATGGATCGTGCGTGCGCGTACTCTCCGATATAATCTAATATTTTGCGTTTGCGACTAAAGAGAGTAAAGGAACTGTTAACATTTCTTTTGTTACTGACGAACTGCAGCTAGGAAGCGCTGTTTTAAAGTCCATCCAGCGTCTGTATACAGCAGCATGTTTCGGGTTAAATCCATCTAAGCCAGTAGCTTCTTTGATTCATTTACACTTGTACGCATGATTTACCATTAAAATAAGTGGTAAAATGGGCATCCACTACACACACTATCAACTATCAACATTGCTTCATACCCCTGTCATTTGAGGCTTCAGATATTTCATATCTGGTATAAATGAGCACCTACACTTGAATAGAACAAAGTAAGCTCGGTGACTGTCGGCTACCAGTGACTACAATTAAAGACAGGCATGCAACAAGCGCACAACAGTTGTCTGCCAACGTATGCCGATTGTTTGATGGCTACAAGTAACCACACTCATTGAAACGCATGCGTACCTGAACGAAACATGAGAAGTCAGGTAGACCATTCTGTTTTACCAGTATTGTTATTCAGGAATAATGTGAATGCGCATTCATGGTTTTCGAACGTTCATGTACATAACATTGCTGCTTTGTTTCAACAAATGCACCATCACTATTAAGAGTAATCAGAACAGCCTTCAACCAAGAGACATAGCCGTAACCTGTTATAAAATGTACAAGCAATCGATGAGGTATGCGAACTGTAAGGAGATTAACCAACCAGAAGTAAGCGTTTACTCAATCGTTGATCGATTTAGTCAGACAGCATGACATGATGATGAATATGGAATGCAAACTCACGACTGCACGTTCAACATTCACAGTAAACAGAGAAAAATTCAATAGTTGTGAGTGATGTGTAGAGTGAGTTGTCTCATCCAACCTCTTAGATATTCTGTCAGTGATAAAACTGTACCGATGTTTAGATTCACACACAGCTCACAGATTTTTGTTTGTTTCTGAATAATGACGCTAACCATGCACTCCCGTAGACTCAAAGGAAATGAAAACAAAAGCTGCACACTCCTAGCTCAATTCTTTCGAAACTTATGCGCATACCTTGCATTAATTGGTCAAACATAATACGATACAGTTTATTCGTTCCGTATGAACATTTGGCTGTTTACGGGGAAAGGATGTTCTGTCGAACTAGGTTAGTTTGAGTCCATCATGTGGCTCGATCAACGGATTATTAAAAAATGGGTTTGACTCTACTGATTGGCCTGAGTTTGCTTCTGCTTGATCGATCGGCCATCATTTCAGCTTGGCGGTTCAGAGGAAGATGGAGGCTGCATGAATACTTCACTCTAAATCATAAGTCTGATATTAATTGCTAATGAAGTGCATCACGGATATAAAAACTCACCACACATCGAAGTGAAAACCGTAACTCTGCAATTTCGACCAACCGTTCAAACGTCGTCAACATTTTTTGTAGCACCGAGCGTGCAGCATACATGTTTAAAGTTTGTAAACAAATGGTAATATGTTTATGGATCTGCCTGGACAGTCAGATGGATAAGATAATATACATCACATAGAAACACAAATCTAACTCACGTGTATCATAACTGCAAATCAGAAGTGTTGTCAGGCGTGGTTAAAGTTTAATGACTTGCTTTGGAAATGCTTAGGTGATATGAGTGAATTTCAGCGGTTCTTTTGGTCCGGAAGTAACTTATATTCTCCCCCACTGTTAACAGTGGAACTTACTCATTTGCTCATACTACATATGGATTACTTACCAAGTGATTTAAACAGAAACCATACGTGACAACCTGATTCTAGTTTTGCTTTCATTATGAGATCAGGTGGGAATGAAAAGGTGCCGTTAAAATGTAACAAATTTAAACATCAGTCTTGATGGTTTAAACTAATAAGCCGATGGTCTCTTCATCGAAGACCCTTACAGGGACCATTCTGCACACTAGAACCGTCTCGGTCAATTCTTGAGTTTTTCAGTTGATTAACCACACTGAGGAAAACTACGCTCGACAGTGACTACTTTTAATGGTTGTTTCCCCGAAACGGAGTCCAATTAAACTTGATGTTTACATTGGCCCCATACCACAGCTTCGAAAAAATGCAACATCCAAAATTGCTGGTAAGACAGTACATACACCTGATCATGTTTAAAGCTAGAAAGTGCATCATACAGAATTTATTTCTCTCATATGTAGAGATGCGCGTCATCACCCATCGGATAACATCGTGGAATGGCTACATAAAGTCAGGTCACCTGAACAGAGAAATATATGATGTCAAACAGTATTGTCAGTCTGAACCTGGAGAACATCAGGATGTTCAGGTATAGTTCCCCGGTCAACACAGTAATCAACCTGCGTTTGTGTGCGACCTCCAAACTAAATCGACTAGGCTGGGATTTGTTCGAAAACATGTTTGTCTTGAAGTTCAGAACCTCAACCAATCCACTGTTGCATTCGATCGATGCCTATTCAGTTGACCAGAGAAAATCAGGATGATCAAACTGGTAGGACGTAATCGTTGAAACGAACAGGTGGCACACGAATATATTTTTGGTTGAACAAATTTACACTTATGTTACGGTATGGGAAATCTCTCATTTCTGTTTATTGAGAGATAAAATGGAATAATTCACTCCAGACGATTCGGAATGTCATCAACGTACGTCGATGTCTTAGAATCGGAAAGGTTGGTGACTGGAACCCATCGTAGCTAAAAGTCAATCAACCATGGTTCCACAACTGCAATGCCGCACGAATTAGTCGTCATTCTAAAATCAACTGAAATCATTAGCCACTTATTGATAAACAGATTGAGAATAACAAAACGTTTCGAGCAAGTTGTAATACTCTACATTTCAACCACCTCGGGTGGGCTTCCTGAAGGGTGAAGGTTACCTACGGATTGTTATGGGAATTTCTAATCATTCTGACTGGATGAAAGTTTCTTTTTAGGGAAGGAGGCCGTTTTGGATAGAGAAGTGCAGTTCCTTAACATAGACAAACTCATTTTTTGCACTTGAGAGAAGCTCAGAGATGAGCTGCGGTGACCTGGCGCGGCGCACGCCCATTTTATGTGATCAGTATCCATAGGTTCTTTGCCGAAAGTTTTTTACGATATATGCTTTGCAGGTCACCTAAAAGTGAGGTTAAGGTATGACAAAGCCTTGTGGAAACTGAGGCTTGGCCATAATTAATAAACCTCTAGCACAACCTTGTATATTGTGGCACGTTTATCTGTCTGCCTACAAGCCAATAAGAAATAGAATAGGCTAGTATTAACCCAGTAGCGTATCATTTGTCCAGTGTTCCCAGTGGTAACGAGCGTTTCCGCGTACATGTTTTTTATGTCCGCCCGTCCGATACGGGAGATATTGAGCCATACCTGGAAATATTCCAATCAAGTGTGTAGCGCTTTGCATACAGCGAATTACGTGATATTTTGAACAATATTTTATTTAACTGCCCGTTTGGGTACCTTTGTTTGTGTGCACACTGCAATCTTTAGTAGGATCAGTTGTCTGGAACGAACTGAGATTAGTTTTGAAGAGTCAGACTCCGGCGGATTCCTTGCATTCACGCTCATTCTCGTTGGTCCTAGAGTGAACTAGAATGGAATACAGTTATCCTTCCCAAACAGTTTGAAAATATGCGGTCTGTTGTTTTCCTTTTTGTAGCCTACTGACTCATTCCTTTGGGGATCGCGTACAAAGAAAAATATTGAGAAACGCTCAAAAATATGTTATCCCATCTAGTCATGCTTCTAAAAACCGATACACTCTGTACGACAACAGCGAGTACTATCAAAGAAGCAAATAACTGACCATAAAACTTATCCTAGTAACACGCCTGTGAGTAACCTGCATGAGTCAGTGCGATCCGGAGAATAGGATTTCATGCGGGTCAAATGAAATTTTTATGGCACATTCGTTGGTTCTAAGTTAAAATCAACACCGAATTAATCGTCTGTAATGTACCTTGAGCCAACTGGGCCTGGGCCAGAAATAAAACAAAACAATTAACAAGAACGATATAATATGCACAAAAATATTTTAAATCTATTCAATCTGTTCGCTATTTTTGCTCTGACTGCTAGATGGTAAAGTGCAAGTCGGCCGTTTCTATGTTGAACGCCGGTAACACTTGCAGACCAATTTTAGGGTAATGTGGAAGTACCTGGGGACAGCATTCTTCTGAAGTAGGAGTTCCGACAACAGTCTTTTATAAAGGAAACGATACAAACGAACATGAGCCAACAGACCAGTAATTTATGCACACGGCTTACGTAAACGAAAACTGAACTAGTGACAACAGCACAGCAGCTTGTTCTGTTATACAATTCGAATTCAATCCGTGTGGACTTACTGGTTTCGACTGCACGTTACAAGATTTCTCGTGATTCGTATAGGCTCACACGGGTCCTCACTGGGCCAAAGACCGATTGAGTCGTATATATATGTCATTTACATTGACAGTGAAAAAATGTTGAACAGCCAATTCCTAGTATAACTACTGTTTGAGTCAAAGCCAACAAGGATTGACAATCATACCAGGTTCAAAGGTTTCCGGAACAGCCCGTTACAGGGAGAACCAGACTCAACACTTGATAGCAGGTTTCAGATGTAAGATGACCTTGAATTTGGGAGGTTTCCTAAAGTGGTAGAGAAGTGGTAAGCCAGAGCGTGCGGTTCAGGTAGAATACATTACTTGATTTATTGTTAATTCTGTCACAGTGTTGAAAAGTCCCCTTCTGAAGCATTCTGGCTGAGAAGGTCTATGTTGGTGGGATACTTTGGTTAGTGTCATTTTAAGAGAAATTACGAACCATCACATGCTGCTAATTGATTACTACAGGTGCTGATACACAGAACTGTACAGTTTCCTATAGTACATATTAACTTTAGGACTTCCTAGGCAGTTGCTCACTGACACTCAGTGCACATGGCCTTTGTTCAAATCCAGTCATTTATTGTTGAATTGCCACATATTGTTTCTGTTCACCTAATTCAGTCGGTCAGGCCTTTTAACCTACTGGCCTGTGAGTAAGCAGTGAGTTTTGATTCGAAATTCCGGAAGTGGTACAGTTCTTCGCAAATAAACTTGATCACTTATTAATCTACCTGAAATGAATTCAACGGGAAAGTTATTCTGAAAAAAAGTAACAAGAAGTTCAACAGAACAGTATTCTTCTATCGAATTCGGTAGTTAATTCAGAAACAACGAAAGCGGACTGAAGAAACCAAGATTGTCGGAACACTGATTACAAATCTTGAACTGCAAACATTACTGTTGACACATTAAGGTTAGTAACTAGTCACTGACTTGCTGATCAAGAGGATCATAACACCTTTACAACTAGAACCGTGCCAGTTTCTCACGATAACCAAACTGCAAGACCAAGTAACAGATAGTTACGTCTAGTGCAAACGGACTGGCGGAGAGGATAAAAACGTGAAGTAAACATACTACCAAAGGGAAATGCACAAAAAAGAAGCCAGCAAGCAAACCGCCTGAAGTTGGCACAGCATGTAGTCAACTAATGCGAACAGTGCGAACCGTTAAAACCAAGGTCAGAATAGTTGGAATACTCAGCGCCGAAAAGTTTCTGTACAGAATTCCCCATTATGAAGTAGCAAGTTACCATGTCTCCATCGGAAAACGGACTAGATAGAGGGAGATATGAAGACGATCATCGGGCGTCCAGAAGGCATAGTTAAAGATAATTAAGACCTGAATGCAAGGAGAGACGTCTGTGTTTGTTGTGCTGCAAAGATTAATACTAGTGTAACGGGACCAGTCAGAGTGCAATTTCCGAAACTTTCGTACGGTCCTAAGGTGACACTGGCGCAGCGGGCTCCCCAACGTACTGAAACTCCAAGTGGACAGAGAGACGTGTAAGTGAAGTAGAAGCAAACATAACCGCGTGAGAAGAATGCCAGAAACAGCCGAAAACCATGTGATTCAATCGCCAAACCCATCCTGTTTGATGTGCTAGGAGAGAGGTTCATCAGAATCACACGTTCTTCATGGCACCGAGGTGCTAACATAGTCAGCACTCACGCATCCGGACGGGGAATGTTCTTCATAGTGAGACAGCCGCCAGAAAAGTTACAAAAATCAACGCCAACCTCCTGCATGAACGTGTCGTGGATTTTCAGGTAGCCCATAACAGTCACTAGGCTCAAGTCTCTACCGTATGAGGGTAACCCAGTCGAAGAATGACGTTGTAGGAAGGAGGGGAACGTGATTCCACGGAATGTGGTGAGCACAGAAGTATCATGGATCGAGTCCACACGACAGTCCATAGTATGGAGGGAAGACAGAAAGGTAGCATTATAGGATTTGGCCCCTGTCAGTCCAAGCAACTTGGCTTCAAAAACATCCACTATGTTGATGTCAGAGTACCCAGTAGTCACTTGTGCTACTAGAGTTCCGCACCTCAATCTACACAAGACCCCATCGGAACTAGTTATGCGCGAATGAAGATCCTGCAGGAAAAGTCATCTGGACTAAGTAGACAAGAATTGGAGAGTAGAATGCGGGGCACCTCCTGAAGACCACAATCATCTAGCTTATAATTAGGCCTATTGTAAGACATTTTTGGAAGTCAAAATTCCCTTCGGCTGAACCTGTCGCGCTGGTCCTCGTGACCCGGCCTAACTACACGCTTGTTATCGTGCCTAAAACCACCAATTCCTCCAGACGCCTCCCTCAGCCATTGAATCTCACTCACCGGCCCACACACCCACTGTTACCTGTCAATCTCACTCTCCCTACCCCTGTGAATACGGCCTTCCTACGGTCCGCCATGAAACTGTTAACAGCTACTCGGTCTGCCCGAATACCTGGTAGTTAGACACACATCAGTCCGATCAGGTCGCACGTGGTCGTTTTGTCACTGCCTGTTGGTCGGTTGTGTGTGTACTTGTGCTTTTCGGACCACTGACGGCTTATTGCGGCCAAACGCTGTATCTTATCCCTAGAACGCAAAAGAACTGAGGTTTGTTTTTTTCAATTGGTTATATTATTTATGTCAGTAGTACCACTTTTCCGGCGACTTGATTTGGTTCGGATATTTTGGCGTCGTTGGTTATACGTGCACCTCTCAACTTTCGTCGGAAGTACGTACACATATCCACCCACGCCGCAAAGGCCTCCTCCTTGTTCGTCACTATCAGAGCATGAACGCGCACCGCGGCATTGACGTTCATCATGATAGGCCCAAAATATCAAGTTCGGCTACGTTCCTCAAAACTGAACACTGACTAGAGAGCACTCTCACCACCAGTGATTTGCGCGAGATAGGAATGGTGGTGGACAAACTGGGAATGTCCAGACCGTCTAAGCTAATGAGATGTGGATGCAGCTGGTTGGGTTGTCTTTGTTAGGGCAGGGTTACTGCCGAACAAACTGGTGGATTATACAATCCATAACTCTGAGCTTGTTCCAATGGAGCTGGTTCAAAACTATTGGGTGACTTATCTTCGGTATCAGATGCTGTCTGAAAGGTGTTGTTGCATCTTCAGGGACGCTTTGGGTGCTTCATCTAGCATTGCACGAAGCTGCGGTCGATAGCTGAGTAGTGAATTACCCTTCCAGATGAACGGGATACCAAGAGCGGTAGGCATGTCAGAGGCACTCAGTGTGTGGAAAATATCTAAGCCAAAATTATTAGACTCATCAACTACAGCTGTTTCGTTGTGCTCATGGTAGCCACAGGTGACCGTGGATTTAATCTTTCGTGTGTTGACCTTGAATCCGGATGGTTACAGAGCAATACCGGTAGCTTGAAGGCTTTCGGAAGAAAGAATCGGATATTCAACCAGGAAAATCAAGTCATCGGCGTAGACAAAACCGTTGATCAGTGTATCGTGGAAATGATAGCCAAGTTCCGGTCGAGGTAAAACCAATATCTCATTCATTACATGGTAAATAGCAAAGGTGGCGAAAAGTCACCCTGTCAAATATCGCGATGGGACTATGGGACAGAGCCTTCGTGTGTGGCAGACATATTGTGATAAGAATCAACGATGTAATGTGTTAGAGATGGAGTGTTACAGAAAGTCTGGACCGATTTGACAGTCGAGTTGTACGAGATGTAACTGAACGTCTCAGACATATCACTAAAACAACATACAGGCTGGAAGAAGTGGTGCATGAGTTCCATGACGTCGCATGGAGTAGTGAGGTTGTGTTGTAGCTAGAATTGCTCTGTATAGAATAAAGATCGAACGAATATGAATCGCAGAACACTATTATGCACAATAAAAAAGAACGTATACTTTGAATGGTATGTATCACTTGTACAAGCTATTGACATAGTAGAAGATTTGCATAACAAAAGGAGACAAAGCGTTTCAGTCATGTTCATCATATCCACCACACCTTGAGTGGACGCGCGGATATATGTAATTCCTTAGTGTTCTGACAGGCTTGTACAGTCGATAATGATTTCGACTGTACCATGGTGAGAATGGAGACCACGGGCGACTTTTAATAGTTACTGTGTACGGAGGTCTTGCTAGTATACTCAAATTTAGTTACCGCGGTTTTGATCAGAACGGGGAAATCACTCACATTGTTCCGCTACTTGGAACTGAGCTGTGAACATCAGGCGTAGCTGTGGACCGATCGTTGCACTGACAGTAAGGGCAGTGTTTTTCTACCAATTCGGCATGTATAGATGTGAGCGAACACTCTAGAGCGAACCACCCAGGAAACGCGGTTGAAGATAATGATGGGGTTCACATGGAGTTAGTCAAGACGGATTCAGTTCACCAGCAAGTCTGAGAAAGGAAGTCGACTGCTGCCGAGACCAGTTAGATCCAGCGGTTCTCATGCACCTCAACTTATCCCAGTTAGCGTATATGAGGTGATATTGCGTTGAGTTGCCCGAAACTATTCTTTACTGGAAAGCTTTGCAGGTATCACTTTGAACGGGAAATTTATAATTGACACATTCTGTTTGTCCGCGCTAATAACCACATAGACACTTCCTCAACTACCTCAACGTGGTTCGATGTCTCGTGATTTTTTTACCCTACAATCCGAAACGCAAAGTGACCTCGAGAAACAGACCTGTTCATTGATAAACAGATTGAGAATAACACAGCGTTACGAGCAACTTGTAATACTCTACGTTTCAACCACCTCAGGTAGACTTCCTCAGGAGTGTTGTAATCCGTAGACTATTACAACTTGCTCGTAATGTTGTGATAGTCTCAATCCGTTTATCACTAGCATGGTAAACACGACGCCCAATCTATTCAACTTCATTCGTACTAAATTTGGTGCGGATATTTTAAGAGGTGTTCATTCATGGTGAATCCGACACGGTGGACAATCCCAATTATTCCGACACCGCAGGTTCCTGTACAATCCTGTCTGTCACCCCCTCCCCCTCCGTACACACGCACATATTATCCCACTCATTGGTCATTTGTAAAATATCCGCACCAGATTTAGTACGAATGTAGATGAACAGCTTGGGCGTCGTGTTTAACATGTTAGTGATAAACTGATTGAGAATAACAACGTTACGAGCAAGTTGTAATACTTTACGTTTCAACCACTTCGGGTGGCCTTCCTCAGGAATGTTGTAATCGAAATCACATTACCAAAGTACAGAGGTCACATGGGATTTGCCGTGGTTAGTGCAATGTGTTTTGCATCTGACTTGATTGGTCTAAGTGGGGATGAGACAGATGTAGATAAGGCGCGTCGGTGGTTGGCGCTGTTTATCCATCCACTCCACACTGCAGACAGGGGTTTGCTGTCATTGCGATTAGCACAAGCATGTTGTGTGTAACTGGTGAGAGCTTCAGCACAGCACCGCTCCGCATAGAAAGGTAGACCCTCGTGGATCACTCGAGCGTGATCAAATAATTGTGGCATAAAACCGGATGAACAGACAGGGATTATGTCTGAAGATATATTCGCAACACACAGCAGCACTTATTAGATCGTTCGCTAATGATTCAAGTTCCCATAGAGTGTAGCGACCCTAGCTGTTCATTGCTAACTGCGTTGAAGTTACAGTTAACATCTATACACTTTCTCCTCCCCAAATTTTGTATGCGCTTAAATGTTTGTTTGAACGAGTATGGTGAACGGCACGTTACCCGGGCACTCGAACGTGCGGCTCCGGTGCATGCTTGTTTGATGTTTTGCTGTACTAACGTTTCATCTCGCTCTTCGCTCGCTCCCGTCGATTTCACGTGTCGGCAATATATTTCTTGTCTACTCGTTGCGTTGTTCGTAGCTGGTCGGCCGTAGCCCGTTTGAACTTTACAGATTGGTGAGCCCGGTTGAGATATATATCTGTGTATACCTGAGTTCAGGTTTTTTCTCCCCTCATTACTTTTGGATGCGCATATTGTATAAATGGTATATATAAAAATTTATATATCCGTTTCCATTCGCTCGGTCGCTATGGGCACTAAAGAGGTCAAGTCCGAAGTCTAGTCTGCCGTATCGTTGCTCACGCTAGCTTTTTACACTTTTGGGGATCTCGATCCACAGCTGTGGTTTGCTGTGTTGGAAATAGAGTTCGGCAACCGGCTCATGACAATTGACTCGGACAAATTCTCAGAGCTCATACTACGTCTTACCCGAGATATGCTGAACCTGATTAGTGATATCTTACTACAGTCGACAACCGATCGTTATGAGTCCACTAAGCAAACGATTCTTAAGGAAACACAGCCATCCGGTAAAATACGTTTGGAACAACTGTTCCACCGGCTACAGTTGGGATCAAGAGGCCGTCGGTTCTTCTTCGGGAGATGAGACATGTAGCAGGCAAATCACAGTTGCATAAGTCGTTTTTGTCAGAGTTGTAGATAAAAAGATTGCCTGAGTACACACAGGGGCTACTATCCGTGTTACCCTCACGCCCGTTAAGCGACCTAGCGGTTTGGGTAAACGCAATACATGAACGTTTCCGAGACACAAGGCAACCAGCAATAGTTGGGCAGAGAGTTATCTCGAACAGTCCGGCGGATCATTTGTTGGCCACGAAGGTACACTGATGTAAAGGGAAGTCATTTCAAAAACTAAGAAATGTTTCATCACAACTTAATGTCACGTACTGGTGGATGCCGACGCGGAGGCGCTGGCGAACTTATTGTTTGAACGTAACCAGTACACTGAAACTAGGAGAGTTGCCAGCTATGTCTGCATTTGCTGAACACCCACCTAATCAAAATTTCCGTCGAGACTGCCCAGGTGGCACCAAGAGGAGGTGGTTCAGCTCGCCAACTACTGCCAATTCTACTCGTATTGATGGTGATATTAGTAACAATGCTATTAAATTTCTCGAAGGATCTGTGAGAATCATGTTCAGCTGAGAGCCAACAGTGTACACAATTTCAGGTGAATTACATGAAGTATGGAAGTACAATATGATAAGCGTAAAAAGACAACGGGAAGGAGCTTATTGAAGGACGACAGAGTTGCTGTTCAGGGAGACATCGAAGGCATGCTTTACTAATACAATAGATAGGTTGTCTTACAAGATGTGGTCCGAAAATATAAGGGTGCACCAATTTATTGGTTACAATTTTTTCCGTAAAATGATAGTTGATCTAATGCCGGAAAAGGTGCGCAGAAAACGAAAGCATCTGAATGCAATAAGTAATGGCAAAATGCCCTTATTCATTGTAAACAGCGTTACAAGAAACAGAGAGAACTCGTAGTAGGTGTCGAAATAAAAGAAACTGTGAAATTCGGTCGACCAGTAAACTAGTAAACGTGTGCCTTGGAAAAGTCTTGTGATCTGTAGAGTCCATGTGGGATGTTCCGTGTCCAGACGTAGAATATTTTCTTGCGTGAATGGCATTTGTGAGATCAAGGGAAGAACACAAATGGGAACATGTTAATTGTTGACGTGGACCATGATGAATGCTGCATTGTGTAACTTGTTATCCAAATCCTCCATGTTATGTTGGTCTGATTGTGTTAATCCACAAGCAGTATGACGATAACAAACTTCTGCTCTGGCGTAATGCTACAAGTGGCTGATTAACCGCTTTTCCTGGACAGGAGTGAAACCAAATTTTTGATATATGCATGCTCTAGGTAACCGATAAACTGACGGCAATCGGAATGATTAAGACATACAAAATTTATCATGTTTTGCTTAGAGGATTTGAAGTAGAGAAGAAAACGTAACGAGTGCACTGCGAGATTATGATACGGCTAGATGAGGTACAAAAATGTTTTTTTTCCTCCCAAGGTTTTAAGTGGGCGCAGCTTTTGTATGATAACTTCGATGATATGGCGTTGATCACCAGTAAATATAGTTGAAAGGACGGGTAAAAACACCGGATTACTCCGATATACTTAACTGTTGTCCTAGGCACATTGTTGCGCTAACGTTACCTGAATACAACACACGTGATCCTAGATTGTGACGTTGCCAAATTGAGACAGTTTTTACGTCTCGGTAAGGAACGGTTGAGAAAATAAAATTCTCATGAGTGGTGCAATCCCTTCCAGTCGATGTTGCAGCAGAAGTCAAGGATCTGCTGTGATGTGTTCCCGCTGGTCTTCCTTAAACTCTTCTAAAAGACACGTTTTGAATAAGGCTGGTAATCATTGCGTGCAAGTATATTTTCTGTCTATATTGTTTAACGGCTCTACTTAGCGTACTGTTTACTCCACTACATTATTGTTGATTGTTTTGAAACGTTTAGAAAATAATTTGTTACAAGCCAAATATCATGTTATAACGATAAACAAATCAAGTGGTCTAACAAAATCACCAACGGTCAAGCGATCTCCAGGCAAAAAGGCGCGGCGACAACAAAGGAGAGGTGTAAGATCGTCAGACATGCAAACCAACGTTTGCTCCATTCCCTCTGCTGCTAAGGATTACAAATTCGTGACTAAAAGGTAATCTCAGTAGCAAAGATGAACACATTACACGCAAAGAACGTTACTAGGCTAGGTTCAGTTCCTAGAACCGATATATTCGTAGGTCAAATTAGAAAAAATGACCTATTTAGAGGCTAAAATAGTGGAACTAAACTGGAATGCTGAGACAGCTGGATATGATAATTAGCATTCTAAATGCTTCAGCTGCAACCCATCGTGAGATTACACCTAGTCAAAAAATCCTGTGGCTGCTGGGACATTCATTGATACAAAAGCTGTGGACTGGCGCACGCGGTTATGCTGTGTAAGTGAAGTGGCGGTATTTAACGTTCCTAATAGATCCCATTTGCCACCCTGGAATAGTCTTACTCAAAGCTAATAGGATGGAAGAAGAATATTATTACTAAGATTTCCGGAGAAAATATAGCAAAAATGCTGTCCACTGCTACTGCAGTTCACAAGTAAGCTAGTAACGAATGAATTTGTTGAAAGACAAGTGCGTGGCGCAAGTTTTAAATGCACAAAAGTGCTTGCTGGCAAGATCCCATTCCAAAGGGAAATAAGACGCGTGAATACTACTCAAGTAAAGAAGGACTCAAGTACCACAAACAATGAATTTGTTGACTTGATTGTCAATCTAGATTACTTCACGAGCCCTCGAGATCAGCAAGTTGCAACTGGCAACACCTTACACTGCACCTTCAAACAGATGTTGGAAAGCCAACCACGTCCAGCTCTGTTAAAGCCGGCTGCATTTAAGTTTTTTGAGTTAAACCGGTTGATGCCGGAAGTACCTCCCTAATCGTCGATGACTGCCTCCATTAGCCGAGGTGTTGAGTGGAAAGAGTCATGGACTTAAGGTACTGAAAGTTCTTCAGAGTGCCAGGAATAGTGGCCTTAATTTTCACGATGCAGCCGAAGCTTAACAAGTAGGGCCATTCTGTTTTTACCATGAGTAGTCCTCTCCATTATCTAGAGTGACTGTAAGTACCGACCACGGATTCAGAACGCCTGCACAAGCTCCAAGTCAATAATGAGGCCAGTACGCTGGTTACTGAAGAATAATATTTTGGATCTGTAATATAGAGGTAAATCGTCAGCATTCCTTATGTGCTACAAACCTGGTTCAAATAATCACATTCTAAGAGGCAGCACTTCGTTGGTGAAAATGCACAATTTGCCCTTCGTTGCTTTTAAGTCAACCTAAAGTCAAAGAAGGTCACATCTTTCAAGCCTAACCAACAGTGGTGTGGTGAGTCGGATTGCTCTGACGAATGAAGCTTTCGTGCGTCTGTGGCGGAGAATGAGATAATGGGAAGGTGAGTCGGCGTGCAACACGGATTCCTTTCTGTATGCTTTTATCATAGCCGACGTAGTCCGAATGCTTTTGACCTGCCTAAGAAAACACCGAGCAGGGGTATCACAGATAACACTTCGTAGGCTGCACTGTATTGTGCGCTTCGGCGTTCACTGCAAACTCTCCCGCAATAAGTGCTGGAGTTCAATAATACTGTCCGCCAGAAACTCCGCTACACTGGATGGTTTCGATGGCCCGCAGTAGATGTCCACAATGAACGGTTCCGATTTCAACGGAGAAACAATGCGTCCTAAAATAGGCCACACTCGTGTTTTTGACGCGCTGAAAGGAGATGTGCCGTCAATGTGCAACTGCAACTCGGCACTAGTGCAGTCACTGTTGCAGGGCAATTACATTTGGCGGAGTCACGCCTAATCCAACTCGAAGTGTACGTAAATACCGGAACCAATGTACTTCTTAGGGCAGTCTCGCGGAGTGCCCATTAATGTCCTTGGGTTCCGAGGAAGAGTTGGGTGGTGCATTCGCAGCACTCCAAGGAACACTGACTAGTAAATCATCCGCGTGTGTGACTGTTGAAAACAAAAAGCCAAATCTTCCTTTATACTTTTGTGTCCATTCACTGCAACGCAACGCTCCCAAGTTCGGAGCAAGCGTCCTGAAAGGAGGTTTTCCAATAACAGTTCTGCGCTCACTTGAGGTACGTTTGCATGCAACTGGACGTTCCACCAATACCGTTGTGGACGTACCGGCGGCCGGTATCATTTCAACAGGACCATCCCTCAACACGTGGTACATTTGCACAGCAATGTTCACCTGGGAATGAGACAATAATCCATCACATTACTTCGCAGGTCCGGTTTAGGACAACCACGAAAGTAGTCTGCTGAAGTAGCCGTTTCTGGTGGCGATAAATGGCTGCTTTAGATGTTCCACGCATTGCAAGTGGACGCCTACAATACAAGTTTTATTGGTGTGCTTGAAATCCCATATCTCCGTAAGTAATTGAGTTGGAGCAAAAGTGAAACACAACAATCCTAGAGTATTCCTTCTGGGCAGTCGTTTGGCCGATATTTTAGAGGTGATAGATCATGTATGGAATATACCATGTGAAAACAAATTAAAAGGAAACGACTTCAACGCGCCCAATATCTCCCGGACCTTATTTTCCGTCCTAGCAAAGCAGCCTGACGTTCCTTCATGCATTCAACAGAACAGTTGGAATTAGAAGGTCTTAATGACCACTAGACAAAGGCACAAATTGGATCACACATTCACTGTAAATGTCACTATTTTAGGGGTATCTGTTCTAGTATATTGACATAGTGAAAACACCGGTCACCTTGTACATAGGATCGTAAAGATCTCCGCCCACCGCTCGCCTGCTTCATACGACCGCCTTTGTTTGTTTACATGTTTGTTGGCCTATGCGCGCCACTAGTGGCGCCATATACACCTTCGGCTTGCTCGCGCACTCGACGGTCGGACCCTCGGCTCCTCGAAGCTACTTCCGCGTACCGGTGATGTTCAGTGTTGATCGAGACTTACTGTAATTACAGTATAATATACGTTTGGTCCCCGTCGGTTATTCGCACTCTTATTCCGCGTCTGGCATTCGTTGCATATACCTTGGAAATAGTTGATTTACTACAGTTACGCACCCAACTAGGTTATTTTCCAGAAAGTGACCGCAATATCGCCAAGTATCTGTTTCTGGCCGCCCGGTCGAGGATTAGAAAGGCTTGACGATATATCTTGAATGTGTGATCGTTCGGCCTACGCGCTTTTCTCCCCTGATCGCCGTTCGCGGTGTCCATACCATGGACTGTTAGGTCCTCATTACCACTCTGAGCTTATCCTATGCATTGGGAAGGCTATTCCTCCGGCTGGTCGCCGTCGCTGCAAGAAAGTATTGTGGTGGTCTGCTGACAGCTGCCTTGACCCTTTTGAGATTCACAGCCAAGCGCTCCGCGGTGCCACTGTCGTCAGGTGGGTGAAGCAGTGACCCCCTTTTCATGTTCGTTGACAGGAAACCTTCCACTGGCCTTTCAACAGTTCGCCCCGGGAGTTCCTCTGGGGACTCCGTCTAGTAATACCGTGTCGCAATTCACGGGAAAATGACTAGATGGTTCCTCCCTTGAGCTGCCTGGGAGCATGGAATTGTTGTCAGTAGACCGTCGGGTGCAAGGGGGTGTTCAATAGACTGCGAAGTTCCGTGAATGTCTCATCTGATTCGGAGGTTTTCAGAATTATGCCCCCGAAAACAATATCGGGAGCCTCCCCGATCAGCAACTCCAGAATCAAGTTGTTATGAAACACCGCTGGGAAGTTCCGGGGTAGGCCCGTACTCAACATTTCCAACGGAACTGTTACTTCCACAGTGAACTTGTCGAGATGTGAAATGGGTGCTTGAAGCCCGGGTGTTTTAGGTTTCGTCGATTACCCTTCTAGAATGTTCGTGAATGTCTGCAGGTGACGTCTTCGACGTTTGGAATCCTGAGAAGGTCGAAAAATTGTGGCATAAAACCGGATGAACAGACAGGGATTATGTCTGAAGATATATTCGCAACACACAGCAGCACTTATTAGATCATTCGCTAATGATTCAAGTTCCCATAGAGTGTAGCGACCCTAGCTGTTCATTGCTAACTGCGTTAAAGTTACAGTTAACATCTATACACTTTCTCCTCCCCAAGTTTTGTATGCGCTTAAATGTTTGTATCAAAGAGTATGGTGAACAGCACGTTACCCGGGCACTCGAACGTGCGGCTCCGGTGCATGCTTGTTTGATGTTTTGCTGTACTAACGTTTCATCTCGCTCTTCGCTCGCTCCCGTCGATTTCACGTGTCGGCAATATATTTCTTGTCTACTCNCGTTGTTCGTAGCTGGTCGGCCGTAGCCCGTTTGAACTTTACAGATTGGTGAGCCCGGTTGAGATATATATCTGTGTATACCTGAGTTCAGGTTTTTTCTCCCCTCATTACTTTTGGATGCGCACATTGTACAAATGGTATATATATAAATTCATATATCCGTTTCCATTCGCTCGGTCGCTATGGGCACTAAAGAGGTCAAGTCCGAAGTCTAGTTTGCCGTATCGTTGCTCACGCTAGCTGTTTACAATTTTGGGGATCTCGATCCACAGCTGTGGTTTGCTGTGTTGGAAATAGAGTTCGGCAAACGGCTCATGACAATTGACTCGGACAAATTCTCAGAGCTCATACTACGTCTTACCCGAGATATGCTGAACCTGATTAGTGATATCTTACTACAGTCGACAACCGATCGTTATGAGTCCGCTAAGCAAACGATTCTTAAGGAAACACAGCCATCCGGTAAAATACGTTTGGAACAACTGTTCCACCGGCTACAGTTGGGATCAAGAGGCCGTCGGTTCTTCTTCGGGAGATGAGACATATAGCAGGCAGATCACATCTGCTTGAGTCGCTTTTGCAATATTTATGGATGCAAAGTTTGCCTTCTTGCAGCCTGGACATTTCACTGGACTACCTGCGGTATGGTGTGTACAATAATTCCAGAACTCATAGTTGCATATTGTACCTAGGTAATTAAGAAAACTCGCACGATGCATGCTGTCCGATTGTTTGTCTTTCCGTCATGTGACCGTGGCTAGACCTCGATGGACACACGTGTCACTTTCTTCCGGTTTACTTGCTCGTCGACGGCCGGTCTCTAGCCTCTCTGGCTAATTCGCGTGTCGGTGCCTTTTATAGCGCTATCAGAGACCACCTGTACATTTCGTCAAATATAGATTTGGTCTCTCTCCTTAACGGCCTTTTGCTTTTCGCGTCTGGTAATTGCTTATCTTGGGAAAAGGCGACACAGTGCGACGTGCGCTGGAGCCTGAGTATACACAGAGGCTACTATCCGTGTTACCCTCACGTCCGTAAAGTGACCTAACGGTTTCGGCTGATGCAATGCATTAACGTTCCCGAGGCACTGGGCAGTCAGCATTAGTTGGGCAGATAGTTAACTCCAACAATCCGGCGAATCATTTGTTGGTCACAAAGAGCGTCGAAATAGCAAACCTGCGGGAAACATTGGAATGCCGTAAACGCAACCCTTTAGAAACAAACGCCGAGATAACCCAGTTACGGCGAGAACTGGCGGATCTTAGCGCCAGTGTTCAACTTAATAGGTCACCATCTAGAATTCCTCCAACGCGTGCCTGATCACCACGCTGACTAAAAACGGGCAGTGTTGTTGATAATGTGAGACGTATGGTGAAAACTCTAGACAATACCGATCGCCATGTAACCGTCGTGCTAGCAAACGTTTGAACTAGCAGGCCGGCGTGATCCAGCGACGGCAGCCACAGGCCAGTCAGACAGCAGTCGCCTTTTTTCTGAAGGATTTAGCCTCCAAAATGCACTTTTTAAAATCGAAACAGATGCGGAGTTTAGTGTCATCCCTCATTCACTAACGGATGCACTATCAGTATCCGGCGTTACTCTCCGAGCTGCAAACGGTACGCCCATTAGTGCCTACGGTGGTCGGCTGTTGAATTTAAACTTCGGTCTCAGACGCGATTTTCCCTGGGTTTTTCTCGTGGCCGATATTCCTTTCCCTACCGTTGGTATCGACTTTCTCCGACGTTTCGATTTACTGGTCTACGCACGTCGATTGCGTCTGATCGATCCCTTGACAAAATTAAATGTTCGGGGCAAGCCATCTCACGCGGCTGTGATCAGTCCTATGCTAGCCAATCCCCTAGTTTCCGAGCATTACGGGAAACTTTTATCCGACTTCCTTCAACTGATCCACCCCGCTAACGAGCTGCCGGCCGTGACAACCGACGTCGCGCATCACATTGTCACACGAGGGCTGCCAGTTTGAAGTCGTCCATGCCGCTTAGTTCCCGATAAGCTTAAAATTGCCCGGGTCGAATTTGAGCATATGCTTCAACTCGGCACTATCCTTCCGTCCGGTAGTCCATGGGCTTTGCCAGTGCACATGGTGCTTAAAAAGACTGATAACGACTGGCGCCCGTGCGGCGACTATCGAGCGCTGAACAACGCAACCACTCCCGATAGGTATCCAATTCCCCACATTCAGGACTTGACGGAAAACCTATGGGGGAAGCAGATGTTCACAAAAATCGACTTAGTGAGCGCATTTAACCAGATTCTAGAACCCCCCGAAGACGTCCCAGTAACAGCAGTCATAACACCGTTCGGACTTCTCGAATTCCTACGTATGCCGTTTGGTCTGGGCAACGCCACTCAGACTTTCCAACGTTTTATTTACGACGTGTGTCGCGGACTGAACGGTGTTTTTCGTATTTAGATGATGTCTTGGTGGCTAGCTCATTGCAGGAGAAACATTACGTACACTTGCGTTCATCATCCACTCGTTTGACGCACCATGAGGTGACCATACACGTAGGTAAATGGTCGTTCAAAGCGTCCCGCGTAGCCTTCCTAGGTCACAGTATAACCGTGAGCGGGATCGAACCTCTCCCCGACAAAGTACAGGCAGTAGTGGACTACCCGGAGCCCACATCGTTCAAACAACTTTGCCGTTTGGATGGTTTAGTGAAGTTTTACTGTTGTTTCATCCCTAACTGTGCCCATCTAATTCAACCGCTCACCGACCTACTAAGAGGTTAGGGACGCTCATTCTTATTCCCAACAGCCGCAAAAATAGTCTCCATTAATTTTAAAAGGGCTATCGCTATATAGCATCGCTGTCGCATCATCGTCCGTCCGCTCCCTTGGCACAAAGCGTAGATGTATCAGACGTGGCTGTAGGGATGGCTCTGCAGCGGCAACTCGGTGCCCACTGGTGCTCACTAGCCTTTTTCTCTAAACGGTTACAACCAACTGGGCCGCGGTATAGTGCTTTCGGGAAGGATCCGTTGGCGATACATCTCGGCACCCGCCATTTTCGACATGCCTTTGAAGGCAGGGACTTTATCGTATTCACAGACCATGAGCCGCTAACGTATGCGTTACGCTCAACAACGGACAGGTATTCCCCCAGAGAGACCAGACACCTGGATTATATCGCTCAGTTCACGACCAATATTCGTCATATTTCAAGTATTACGAACCCAGTCGCCGATGTTCTCTTGCGCATTAAGGCTACATTGAGCGCGATAGAAAGCTCAATCGATCTGGCGGCGATCGCAGCTGCACAGGACAACGACCCGGAGAAAAAACAACTCCACCGGTCCAGTTAGCTTAAGTTAGAAAGTGTTCCCGTGAATTCCTCCGGAGGGATGATTATTTGTGAAAATCCACAAGGCATCCCTCGTCCGGTTATTCCATTGGCCTTGCGCCGCCAAATTTTCGATACGTTGCACAACATGTCTCGCCCTGGCATACTTTCAACAGTCAAAATAGTCACGCAGCGCTTTGTCTGTTGCAACGTCAATCGCAACGTCCGCACATGGGCCAAAGCGTGCATACACCGACATCGGTCTAAGATCCATCGTCACACGCGTACCCCAGTGGGAAGTTTTGGAGCCCCCGATGAGCGTACCTACCATGTGCATGTTGACCTGGTCGGACCCATGCCACCCTCGGAGGGGTATACTTACACCATGACATGCGTAGACAGGTTTACACGTTGGCCAGAGGCTATAGCAATTCCGAATTGCTCGCCGGAAACCGTCGCACGGGCATTCTTGGAAAGTTGGGTTGCTCAGTTTGGTTGCCCTGCTGTAGTGACTACCGATCGCGGGCTACATTTTGACTTGGCCTTCACATCACTCCTCAACCCACTAGGCTGTAGCAGAATTCACACACCAGCTTACAACCCGGCAGCCAACGGATTGGTTGAGCGTTTATATCGGCGTGTGAAAAGTTCACTATCCGCCTGCAACAGACCCTCATGGCACGAGGTTTCGCCGCTAGTCTTGTTAGGTATCCGTAACACGCTGAAGGCAGACCTGCATACCACCACCGCCCAGTCAGTCTATGGGTGCTCCTCACGTTTACCCGGCCAGTGGGTTGCCCTACGCGCAACGGGACCCATCAACTTCGTGGATTACAGCGAGTGGTTGACATAACACATGAGACGACTCCGACCACTTTCACCGAGGGAACAGACGACACCAACGTACTTACATCCTCGTCTGTCAACCTGTTCTCATGTTTTGGTTTGTGCAGTTGCTCCTAGATGACGTTTGCACCCGCCGTATACCGGACCGTTCCGCGTACTCACACGCTATGCTGAGACTTTCATGTTGGAACGCAATGGTAAACGCGGGGTGATCTCTATCGATAGACTGAAACCAGCGTTTATAGAGGTACTCGATGAGGAAACTGATCCGCGAGCACCAACGCCCTCTTCTTTCGGTGCATTACCTAGCGTTGGTACAGATTCGGTTTCAGTTGCGAGTCCGCTTGCCTCGACGGGGCCAAGTCCCCAGGGCAGACGCGGTCGAGATTTGCAGAGGCCAGTTCGATTCACAGATTACGAGGACGTCCGCCGTATTTAATTTTGGTTGTTGTTGCACTTTCATACCAAGTTAATTTTAGATGGCCTGACCTACAGCAGACTGTCGAAAAGAGAAAGAAAGCCGTATCTTGTTGGACGAAATGGAATCAGAAACCCGGTTAGGTTATCGTTTTCAGTTTATGAGCACTGTACATTCTAGATACCTGGAATTAACCATCCATCATCTACATGAAGCACTGAGGGCGTGCATTGCGAGAAGACGCTTGAAAAGCTCCGATTCCTTTGAAGATCGCCTACGGTGGAGGTTAACAAGGCTACGGCCCTACTAGGCCGACCCCAGCGTGTCTATTCCCAATTCCCCTGCTGCCCACATTTATTTACCTGCCCAGCCGTGCCCTCCCAATCACTTTCAACTGTTTTCCCCCCTTTCTACCGAACGTGGACGCGAGCTGTGTGGCAGGAGTAAATTGGATCATTCATGCTCGAGCCAACGGTTCCGGTCGACTGGCAAACTCTTGCATTTTCGAAGTCAGCACTCTGGTTCCCTTCTAGTGAGGGAGCTCTGTAGTGACCCCAGTTTTTTTATTGCCAAGTGCGTTAAGGTTACAGTTAGCATTTATACACTTTCTCCACCCCAAATTTTGTACGCGCTTAAACGTTTGTTTGAACGAGTATGGTGACCGGCACGTTACCCGGGCACTCGAACGTGCGGCTCCGGTGCATGCTTGTTTGATGTTTTGCTGTACCAACGTTTCATCTCGCTCTTCGCTCGCTCCCGTCGATTTCACGTGTCGGCAATATATTTCTTGTCTACTCGTTGCGTTGTTCGTAGCTGGTCGGCCGTAGCCCGTTTGAACTCTACAAGAGTTACGCGCAATCTGTTGGTCCAGCAAATGCTTTTCTGAATATCCAACGTCAGAATACAATGTATAATCCAAGTAGTTAATGAAAAGGGGCTAGTGAAAACGGAATTTAATGCAGTACTGACTGAGTTAATTGACACTAAAGCTGAACCCCTTACCCGGATGTGTAAAAATCCTCAGAAATCGAACAAAGAGCGTGCCTGTATTGTTGGTGTTGTCAAAGCCCGTTGCGTCATTTAGAGATTGATGAGCTCTTATTGATGTTGAAAGGTGGCTCTACCCTTTGCTCTCTTCTTCAAATAAAATAAAATATTCATCTCTAGTGCTAGATCCTGAATTCGTACGTCCAGAGTTTCCCAAACCTTATGCTATCGTGAATCGGAAGTCGCAGGGAGAAAACGATGAACCTGCAAACAAACTTTATTTATTGATTTGATCTCACTACACATCCTTGTTCTTACACCATCCACTTTTACCGTTTCCCTTACCTTTATTTAGTCCGAGCCATGTAAACTTCTAAATGCGAAAATTAGACATTTTTCTTCTGTATTTTTTTCGAGTAACTTGTAATTACCGTTGTTTCTCAATGCACCAATAATCGTTTTGCTGTTACCCAACCAATGACCATTGGTTTGAGTGAGCTCACCCGGTTTTCGTCCACAATCCTCGGTCGGTGCTTGGTTGTCGATTTGTTGTGCAGGCACTTTCTTTCTTTGATTTCTGATGATTTTTACATTCGAGGTGGGACTCAATTTTCCTGTGCATCGATTGAATTAGTACCGTATTAAATCCACTTATTACGAGCGCCTTCGAGGATAGATTATCTTTGTCGCTAAGTATTGGGAGGCATTTACCGGATCAAAAGATTACACGTAACTGGGTGTGAACTTGAATCGTTAGCGAACGCTTCATTAGTACTCAAATACCTCAACCTCTGGCCGTGACTTTTTGCACTCTAACAAGGACGAATAAGAACGCTGTCCAGTCGTGGAAGTCTGGCATGCTGCAAGAATGACAAGGTCGGACATTGTGGAAAGTGCCACCGGTCCTAACAATAGTGTCGTTGTCGAAGCTGATCCTGCCACCCGTGACCAGCGTTTTGCCACCGGACGATCAAGCGCTTCTTTACCAATCGAGGCTGCTACAATGTCCCATGAACCAGCCCCTTTTGATAGGAAATCAGCTGGATACCCATAACTACGGTGATTTCCTCTTTCCATTAGTCTTGATTCTTTGAAGTTTACGAAGGATTCTTCCATGCCAATTTTTTAAAGTATTTCTAAAAGCTTTTTTAATGATGAGGTCCCACATGAACCGAGTGCTGCTGAACATGATTGTTGTTTGTTTGGGCCCACAGAACTGAGCATGGATCCGGCCCAGAGGTAGCGATAGGGACGGTGTTGGCTCCACCGTAGAAGATATAGAGTGTGTCCAAATCCAGTGCTGTGTTGCCCGTTCTTCTCAATCCTGCTCTGATGAATTTTTCTAACAAAGTTTCTGATGATCTGTTAGAGGAGGAGCTGATCTTGCAGGCGAAGAAGATGGAACTGTGACGTAAAATACTCAAACTTTATAAAAGACAGCGCAAAGCTGCGAAATCCGAGGCCATCCAGACAGCCAAGGCCAGGGTAAGTATTCAGTGCTCGTCACACTAAGTCGCTTTTTCCCAAGATAAGCAATTACCAGACGCGAAAAGCAAAAGGCCGTTAAGGAGAGAGACCAAATCTATATTTGACGAAATGTACAGGTGGTCTCTGATAGCGCTATAAAAGGCACCGACACGCGAATTAGCTAGAGAGGCTAGAGACCGGCCGTCGACGAGCAAGTAAACCGGAAGAAAGTGACACGTGTGTCCATCGAGGTCTAGCCACGGTCACATGACGGAAAGACAAACAATCGGACAGCATGCATCGTGCGAGTTTTCTTAATTACCTAGGTACAATATGCAACTATGAGTTCTGGAATTATTGTACACACCATACCGCAGGTAGTCCAGTGAAATGTCCAGGCTGCAAGAAGGCAAACTTTGCATCCATAAATATTGCAAAAGCGACTCAAGCAGATGTGATCTGCCTGCTATATGTCTCATCTCCCGAAGAAGAACCGACGGCCTCTTGATCCCAACTGTAGCCGGTGGGACAGTTGTTCCAAACGTATTTTACCGGATGGCAGTCATGCCAGCGTCGGATGAGAGGCGACAGAAAATAACACGAAATTAGCTTGGCCGTGTCCCGGATGCCAGGATGGGCTATGCTGTGTAGCGTAGCGAACACGCGTCGTCGGGAAAGAATAGGAACTACTAGACGTGGATGTCCAATAGGGGTATCGCAAAGAAAAGTGTCTGCAGAAGCTGGCAAGGGTTGATCAGTCAGCCGTAGAGCTGATTGTTGGCAGAAGGCGCGGAAATCATTTTCCGAACGTTGTGCGTTGGCCATGGCGTTTGAGTTGAGTGAGTCGTGAATAAATATTGCCGACACTCGGGATAAAGCGCCAGCCACAACGTTATCGCTACCAGAAACGTGGCGTGCATCAGAGGTAAACTGAGATACGCAGTCCAAATGTCGAATTTCGTGGGGCGAATGTCTTTCAGACCTGCTGCGAAAGACAAAAACCAACAGTTTGTGGTCGGTGAAAATCACAGACTGGTCCCCCTCGAGGTCATGTCGGAAGTGACGAACGGCCGAATAGATTGCTGACAATTCACCATCGAACGTGCTATACCTTTTATCAGCCGGAAGTAAACGTCTGGAAAAGAAAGCGAGCGGTTTCCACAGTCCATCGACGAACTGTTGAAGTACGGCTCCGACTGTGGTGTCTGACGAGCTAACAGCTACATCTATTTCCGCGGATGAGTTGAAGTGGTGCAACATAACGGCGGTGACTAATGCATCCTTGATTCTATCAAACGATTCAATGGCTTACTGATGAGTAGTCAGATATTTGCTTTATTTTCAAGTTGACCGTCACTCACATTTGATCACAGCCTTCGCATTCACATAGATTTTCCAGCCAGCCTCTTTCGAAAAGACGAGGCACTAGACTCGAGTTTCGCTCTCATTAGAGCTCGTCAGCAGTGCATATCCTTGCCACGGCCGCGATTTGAACTCCAACCATTCCGATCATGAGGCAACCGTGTTAACCACTGCGCCATTGACCTCACATTAGGCACGACCGAATCATCAAATCTGAACGCTCAACCACTCTGGCTTGTGAGCAATAATCAGGTTGCCCGATCGTCTCGAGAGGGGACACAGTTACCGCCTGTTAACTCCAATCGATAACCCCGCGATTAGGATTTCCGAGATAGGTCGAGATCACTGAACTCATTAAACCTGCAAGGCGATATTTTGGATTACTGATGAGTAGTCGGGGATCTGGTTTATTTTCAATTTGACCATCACTCACATTTGATTGCAACGTTCGCATTCAGATAGACTTTCCAGCCAGCCTTTTTCGAAAAGACGCACTAGAGTTTTCCTCTCATTAGAGCTCGTCCTTAGTGGTGCATATCCTTGCCACAACCGAGATCTGAACTCCGGCCATTTCAATCATGATGCAACCGTGTTAACCACTGCGCCACTCACCTCACGTTAGGCACGACCGATATATCAATGCTGGCCAACGAAAAAGTTGCCAATCGCTTCGGATCCTTGTCTTTTGGAATAATGAGCAAGCTTAATGCAGTGGTGTTCGTCCAAACCGTTTCCTGTTTTGTCCAGTTGCGTCGGTCTTCGTTCTGTGCCAAGTCCGATCACGCCATGCGTTTTCGCGGATTGATCGTACCGAATCACAACCAGTTGGAGCCGTCCAGTTGGCTGAGGAAGCAGATGACGACTTTGTGGGTGTGTTCGGGCGTAGAAGTGAGCTTCTGTGCTGGGAAATGTGTGGACCTGCATGCGCAGGGTTGAACAGTGAGCGCTACCTAGAATAGACGGCTTGTCACATGATGGGTCGCTTGAGGAGGCGAGACAGTTGTTACAAAACCTCCTACCACCTTTGAGGCTACGAGTGATCGGCGAACACAATATCACATGAAGTCTTTCCCAATAAAATTTTCCACAAATTATTGTTCGTGTTAAATAAGATTATCCCACATTTTCTCAGTTACCGTGTGTGATTGCGTTCTTTTTTCTTAATCCCTTAAATGTGTTGTGCGAGGAGAATTTGCGCGACGGATAGATGCACGAAACCTCGTCTCGGCAAAGTAGTTCGCGAGATTTTCACATTTTCGAGGGTTTCCAGCAATCGACGAAGTCCAGCGCTGGAGTCTGCCTAATCGTTCGCTGGATTCTGGAGTTTCCCGCTCCTCCTCATCAAAGCCAACTTATTCTAGCATTTTTCCGATACGAGTTACATCACGTAATGGCAAAACACTCTGAAGATACATTCGACGTTCTCCCCAGAATGACCTCAATTTATTGAAAAAATCGATCCACACATAACCTTGTTGAAGTTGATTGACGTGACAACGTTTTTGTACTGAATCCACGAAGAAAGCAGAGTATCTATTTTTCTGCTGCGTGCGTCAAAGTTTCGTGTACTACAGTCGTTTTCTTTCTTACCACGCTCGTCTTGGTAGCAGGTTTCACGTTTGTGCTGATGTTTAATTATCTATTGTTTTGTATAGCCAGTGATTATCTGTAATGATTTCGCACAACCTGTCGTGCTCTCCTCCACGTATGCGTTGAGAAATATACGTATTATCGTTAGCAATGGGATCTAGAAAACGCACTGATTGATATGATTTAGTCTCGTTCGAACTTGCTTCAGGTGGCGCGCGTGTGCGTCAGCTGGAGCGTATTTTTTCAGTGATCGCACTGTAATGAGACGATCGATCAGGATGTTCTTGCCGGATTAACCAAAGTCCAGCATGTAGGGTTTGTCCGGACGATTCAGAAAACGATAAGGAACTTCGTACCCCGTTTGTAGGAATTCGTGGAGCTTTACACAGCAAAGAAATATGTGTGAGCAATCGGTCGATTTGTTAGGATGAGTGTTGGGTTTGTTTTGCGATCGCGGTGGTTGGGAAGCTAGTTTGGAAATAAGGTGTTGCAGGCGACCCACGTATTTTATTGGGTTCAGGAATATTTGCTTCGTAAGAGTGGGTGAGTAGCTGGCCAGGTAAACACAAGCTGCTGCCGTAGGTGAGTTACGCCGGAGAGCACTGACTGAAGCATAAAGAGAGCTGCGTAATCCGAGGAGCGCCAGCAGTAGTTGATTATACCAAGCGGTTGGTTCTAGTTTTGGGGTCAGACAGGCCTTTAATGCCCGGCGCAATCTTTCGAGCAGCCAGTTGAAGCGTGAATGGTACGCTGTCATATGAATCCGCTGAATTCTAAGGTGACTTGTGAGTTACTCAAGTGAACTTGACTCGAAGCGGGAGCCGCGGTCCGTAGTTATAGTGGATGATATTGGAAAGCGTGAAATCGATTCGACTACAAATGCTGTCACTAGGGTTTCAGCAGTAGAGTCACAGATCGAGTGAACTTGTGGCCGCCGAGTAAGTCTGTCCATGCATGTAAAGAGATATCGGGAGCCATTCGGTGGTGGCTATGTTCCAGCAACGTCAATGTACACGTGACAGAAGCGGGCATCGGGGTGAGAAATTGATCCGAACTAGGTAACGGTATGGCAATAGATTTCAGACTGCTGGCAAGCCGATTAGCAACTCACTCAATCACCAATGCCCTTGTTCATGTCAAACCAAACGAATTGTTTGAAAATACGCTTGAATGTTGTGACTCCCGGATGCGGCATGTTATGAAATGCATCAAAAGCGGTTTTCAGCATTTCTTTTAAAGCAATAGGTCTCGATTATCCTGCAGAAAAGTCACAAAGAAGCATTACTCCGTGATACCTTATTTGCTGAACGTTTGGTTAACCCATATGTCTATGTGTGTAGGATCGCCAGCCTGAATTTAGCCATCTGAACAAAGTCCACGGCTCCGCCGAACAGTGGGGTTGCCCGTTGAGCTCTAGATTGTGTGTCAGCTACCGTACTTTGCTCCCTCTTGACGTATCGGAGATTCGATATGTACTTGGAAGTGTAATCCGGGCGACGTAACTCTCTTGGTAAATAACGGTAAAGTTTGGTCGATAGGGCGTGTGCTGATGAGTTGTAATCAGCAAAAACGAAATGTATATTTTTCAAAACAATGAAAATGTTTAATGACCGAGAAGATTGGAAATAGTTCATGGATGAACGTAATGCAGTGAGTTTGTGCAGGCTGCAAAGAGTTAAAGTAGAACAAAGCATGTTACCACTCGTTATCGGCTAGTTACAGAAGTGCAGTGGCAATAAACGAAATAAACGCAGCGGTAGTCATACTGATATAATAATAATAATATATATTTCTCAACGTATGTGTGAGAAGCAAGCTGGTTTATTCGCGAACACTGCTGATAATTACAGACCATACAAAAACGATTAATTAAACAGTAGCGCAAACGTGAAGCCTGCCGTCAAGAAGGACGTGGTCAAAAGGCTAATGGCTGTGGTTTATGAAACTTTGACACATGCAACGGAGGAGGAGATGGTTCACTCGCTTCACAGGTCTAGACTCAAAAAATGGGATGTTACAGTAATTTACCTTTTACAAGGTTATGGGAAAGGCAATTTTTTAAATAGTTCAAGGTCACTCTCGGAAGAAGGCCCAAACGCATCTTTGGAGTGTTCCGACATCAGGGGACAAAATTGGTGCCACGAACTTA
>QNGE01005495.1:6067-42975 GCA_008508345.1 Paragonimus westermani
CGAAATCCGAAGTTACTAGCCTTTTGCGAAGCGATTCTCATTCGAACTTACCAACCGACGTTATGTGCACAGAAGTGGTTGAAACAACCGGTCGGGTTGCCATGGTCATGATTACATAATAATATCTGGTGTGCTTGTATGTGTGTCTAGTCCCTGTGTGTCGTTAAATATTTGTTGTATATAACTGACATGTTTTACGTTTGCGACTGATGAGAGTAAATGAAATGTTAACATATCGCAATATGTCTTCTTTCTGCTCTGATGAAGAGTATTTGTGTAATCCTCGAAAAGTGGTAATTTGACTTCTTTCGGTGAATTTCCTGTGCAATTTTATCACGAATTTTACCGCCTCATCATCCAGACTTACTGTCCGTGATGATGATACTCCTCGAGGAATATCGTGCTGAGGTTTCCAGATGTATCAATGTTGCCAGCACAGTCTGCCTAATCTAAGACCGTTTCTTCCTGTTGGTTGTTGAGTTAGCTTCATTTTGAACTTATTCACCAGTTTTTGTCCTCTTCCAACTCAACCTTATTTAGCACACACACTATTCAAAACATATAAGTAGTCGGATATTTATTGCACTCCACTTACACCTCCCTACTGCTCCTACATTCAGAGTGAATGTTCAAGCAAAACTCTTCATCAAGGAGTAGCAGACTCAAATAGGGCTTAAAGTTAACTAACTAAGGCAGCGGGTAACACGGTTGTCTTATGAAAATGTTAGTCACAGTATCAGTCCACATCTCAACAAAGTAGTTACTGATGACGGGCTGTCACGTGAACAGAATTCAAGTCTAGTGCTTATCACTGAAAAGAAGCCGGCTGAAATATCGACCTGATACGCAGAAGCTCTTATCTATCGGGAACAATGCTCAATTATCATAAACTAAATCCCTCATCACATCCATATCCGTGGGTTGAAATAACCAACTACAGTCTGGTCAGCTTTTCTGCATTATTGTTTAAGATTATTTGTACCGCAGTCCCTAGACAGACCCTCTGATTGTCCAACTGTATGGTAGTAACTCAAAAACGTGACAGTGAGTGAGTTCTTTACGTCCAATGTTTTAACTACGACGCACGATTAATTCGAGATCAATATAAATCTCAACGATTACACATAGATAACTTTGCGGTCAAGATCTAATCCAAATGCGAAATTCTAATGGAAGAAGACTTACCGCCAGTGTTGCAGCCACGACAGAAATTTCAGCAAGGAAATGTGTCAGGTCTAACGATGGTGGTTTACTGTGCAATATTCAGTCAGATTGCACATCTTACAGTGAGAAAATGAGTGACATAGTCGTGGAAAGAACCTGAATCATGCAGACACCCGAGTTGATGGTTGATTGTTTGCATCAGTGTTCGCGCTCTTGAACCTGCACTGCAACAAGGTATTGTAGTGCGGAAACCACGTTGTATATCATGTAACGTGAATAAAGTCGGTCACTTATGAGGAGCTGTTAGGATGTGAAAGTCCAGGTGATTAAAGTGTCTAACGGGAAGTACAGTGGAAATAGACTGAATTTTTGCACGTTTCAACTGTATCAGCTTTCCACTGCCTTGTTTGCTTGTTAATCCCGCTAAAACCGGGCTCGTCTGAACTCCACGAATATCGTTTATAGTTGTCGCGTCGTGTCTACTGATTGTTTTGACTGCCATGTATATTAACTAGAGCTTAAGTGAACATTAGTGTTGATTGTTACAACGCGAATCAAGTCTGTTTGTTTCACTGTGCGAATTTTACGTTATGTCTGACAATTATCCTGTTATCTTTTATAGGGAAACATCAATGAAGAATAAAACATTGCGATTCGAAATTATATTAATGCAACGATCCGTATCCCATAGGATCTACTCTGCCAAATCCGGTTGCTTAGGTTGAAACAGTCCTACGATTAACCTGGCAGACGGCTCACAGGGAGCCATACAATATGTGTCCTCACCATGCATCTAGGCACATCGAGTAGCTGGCCTCTTTATTGCTTAATGAGTTATGTAAGATTCTGTGCACTACCCTAACAGCTGTCTTCTCTAAAGCGTGCGTTTATGTGAGGAAATTAGAGTGTTCAGCTAATCGCTTAGGCCCCAAGACTATTTTCCTCCTGGGTGATGATTAAGATTCCATATTTGGTTTGGTAATAATTGACGTCCAACATCACACCTGAGAAGCCGAAACATTTCTCATCCAGTTGAGTCACGCGAGTGATTTCCACACAGCCTCATCCACCCGAATAAATTACACCTATGCCCCAAAATTAAAAACCTACACACATTCGGTAGTGCCTAACTTTGAACTATGATTATGTCGACTAGGCGATATTATATATCACCGAAAACGAAACATTTATTGCTCTGCACAAATCAGTGTGAAATACCACAATTATTCGAAAATGTTAGAGTGAGGTTCGTACGAGCGTGAAATCCTTCAAGGCTGTTGCCCACTAGTTAGAGTAGTATGGGAAGCTTTTTAAACCGCCTTTAATAATTTCTGACACAAATCACCCTTGAGGCAAATTGATTTCACAACCTCATATTTCTTAAAAGCCTCAGGCTTTTGGATTTCTCCGTAACCTAACAACCATGATATGTAAACATATTTTAATGCTGCTATTAATTTATCACATGTGTGACAAAATCCTTGGCTATAACAGTAATATTCGGGTTCATAACATACAGTTAGATCTACGGATTGACTGTTACAAGCATACACTTGAATGTCCAATCATTTGGCCATTTTCTTTAGTGTATCCTTAATATGGCCTACTAACGTTCATCAAGCAACTGAAGGCATAAAAACCTGATACCTTTCACTAAATTTCTTTGTTAACTAATTTCAAACGATAACAGCATGCGTATCACACAGTCTGTTGTAGCCCATAATCTATATCATTGTTGACTATGTCGTGTCCCTTTTTAGTGAAGGCAAAAAGTTCCGATGTGTAAATCGTCCCAGTTTCCCACATGGCAGACGCAGATATCTGTGCTTACCCATAAGGTACTCATACCTCTCTGCGTAGCGGTTTTCCTTTTGAACACGCCGTGATTTTCATATGTTCAAGTGCATCACTCAACTGATTGACGTGATTCACGCTGCACTTCAATTTGGGGTCATATTACCTTGCATTCTTCCTTTGACGGTACGTTTTCAGCACCCAGTTGCACTGTCCTAATTCGTGCTGCAATGCTGCATAACCTGAATTTCTGATAACCAGGGTGAAGCAAGTCGACAGGCTATCACCTGAGAAATAGATAATGCGCAATCATTCGCGTAGAGTATAAATTGTCAATCAGTCTAGTCAGAACGACGTTGAGACGGTGACTTGCGAATGGATCCATTTATTGATGTCTTCCTCAAAGTCAATACCAACCGCAGTGGTTCAATCACGATTGATGAATTAACAAACTACGTGGAGAAAAATAGCCTGGACAAAGACATGATCATTGTAAGTCATTTGAATGATTAAACTAAACTCCCCGAGTCAGTTCTACTTTTGGTGAAAGTACTAAACTGGTTTGAATCGCATAGTTTGTATATCATCTGTGAGCCTACCGTACAAGGCAGAAGAGATTATCAGTAACAAATAGAAAACACAATATGGTCATAAAAAGATGAGATCAACTACTAACTCAACTTGTACGATTTAGGAACTTCCATAAATAACGTCCGTTCTTTTGGCGACCTCATAATTGTTCAAGTCATCAGTTTTAAACAATAAACTCTGTGGTAACCTCTGCTCGCCTGCAGAGGTCTTCTGTAAGCATCATCTGTTTAGCCGTGGCTTGCAGACGGTACTAGCAGGTCATTCCAAAAGATAAGTATACGACAGCGTTGATGTAACCAAACTGATAAATTTAGCTAGTATGTGGATGTCACCTACAGTCTCTTGCCATTCACTTTGCTAGCTAGATGAGACCGGTCAGCCACAAAGGAAATTCACATGGTCTGTTCTTAGCTGCAGCACGTATAAAATGAACTTCTGCCCGCTCTATTCAGACAGTATGTTGCAGACCTAAACAAAGAGGTCGTATGCTTTGGTTCTGACAGCAAACGTTTGCTGAAATCTCTATCGTTCGACCAATAGTGAATAAAAAAGAAACGGGATTGTTGGCAGTTGGCCGCTAGCACACTAGCCGATAAGTTTCGTGAGGATTGCGCTGATTGTAGAGTGTAGTCTCACAGACCGGCACCGAACTTCAGACTAACCTTGACAGACTGCAAGCGACATAGCCCGAAAATCAAATGAAGCATTTTTTCTGATCGTCTAATTAGAAAAAAGAATAGCCTATACTGTCAGTTGTTGTTGTACCGATGTCCAAACAAACTTCGGTTAGTAATGATGAATATCTTTATGTAACCTTTGTTTATGCACACGCACACATTTGTAACAAAACGGTGACATCACAAGATCAACTCAATCGTCCAACGTATAATGTCCGCGCAATTTGTTTTGCCCGTAAGATTTGTGCCATCCAACTTCTGCAATTTTCTTTACAGAAATGGCGAAATTTGTTTGATCCAACGAATACTGGGAAAATAACTTTGGAGAAGTTCTGTGATGTCCTAGGTTTAAAAGCTGCTGAAGTGTAAGTTCTGCTCATAGCTTCTAATTTTTTTAGTTCACGGATTTCTAACACATAACTATCATGAAGTGGCCTTCGGGAATACATAAATTGTACGCATTTATTCTAAGGGACTTGGTTTGGCGATTGATTGCACTGATATTGATTGTTAAGTTATGGAGCGAATCGAAGGTAATTGAATTAAGGAGAGCGAATTTCGCACAGTTGACGGAACCAAAAATCAGCACACGTGATCATAGAAAAATGTAGGTTTGTTTGTTAGAGATCAAACACCGTTCAACCAGGATCACCTCTGTAGCGGTCAAGTAGAATTTTTAGCCGACTTTTCAAAGATGTGAGAGAGATTTCGCTGTTTCAGAGCATGGACTATTTCCCCGAGAGCATGACGGTAGCGCTAGTTCTAGAGAACACTCCGCAGTTAGCTGGCTTGTGTAATTAGAAAGCTGTTTTTCTAACGACGGAAATAGCAGGGGAACTGATAACAGTGTGCTGTCAATTGAGACATCTTCGACGTCACATAGTATCCTCCTTAAAATTGGATGTAACAGTTAGAAACCCGCAGTCGTTAGTTGCGGCCGATACGTATGTCCAATGAAATTTTAAGATGTTCATGTATTCTGTCGTCGATAAGTACTTTTGAGCGTATGCGTGGAAAGCCACGTCGAGTAAGCCATTAGCTGGTTAGGTGCGGGCGTCCGGCCCCTGAAAATCAATCATTTTCTCTTTCTTTAAGCCTGAGAATGCATGGATTTGAATGGTCAGCTTACCCAATTATTATCAATGCAACCAGTCAGCTAGCACTACACACTGATCGAGGTTGTAAGGTGACCAGTCAAAAGCTCACGATCAAAAACGAAACAGCTCCAAATTACCAAAAACTGTAGGTCATGTTCGACAATCATACCGAGTGTTTGGATACGCCCTATTTCTGGCTGGAAGTGCCAGATCGTATGTCTGCTGATTGGGCTCTGCAGATCATACGTCGCTTTTGTTGAACTGACGTATTTGTGAAGCTACCATCTATATCATCTTAGACAGCAATGCATCAGTGGTTCTTACTGATGCTTAGCTGCTGCACATCCTTAAGTACAAGCAAGCGCTAGCGAAGAAGATAGAAAAGAGTCAGCAAAGGACTACTTCTATATTCATACATCCCGTATCAAATTGCCTACAACTTGAAAACAAACAACCGAGTTGTAGGTGAAAGTAAGAATTCATCAACAAGACAGCCTCACGGCCTTCACTGCCCCGCGTCATTAAGTGCATTCGCTTTACAGAAAAATCGGTTAAACGACAAAAACACTCACGCCGTCTCACCTGACGTCTACAGCTACCGACTATGCTAATCGTGAAAAACACAATCCGCGGAAGGTTATGTTGCGTATTTTCAACTACCTTCATCTGCAATTTAGTTAATTTTTGTAAGTCCCAAGTCCCTTGATGTGATTTTCTGTGTTTAGAAATAGAGGTTTTGCAAAATCAGTGTAAACCACTTCCCGATTTTATCTAAAGAGTAGTGTTTTTAGTTTTCAAATGGCAACATAACAGTTAATCATCGGCGTCAACACTGATATGTTGGCAGCATTTCTCAGGATGATCCATCATGTTATGCCTGGTTAAATGAACACCATATGTTGTGTACAGAACCTACTAACATGTCCATCAACAAGTTGCAAGACAAATGTTGCATTTCGTTTATTCCTTCCTGTCACATGTTTGAAACCACAAATTATATTTCGAAGGCGCAAAGGAAGAAGGAAAATGATTAAACGTGGCGCGCACTAGCAAATTTGGAGCCAGCTTCACGCCAATTATTTTGACTGTGCCAACAACTTTTGCGTATAAAGATAGTGCTTGATCAAACTAACTGACGCATATGACAAGTTCTTTTGTTCTTGCTCAGAAAAATACATAGTGAACGATGTTTTCGCCCTAACCAAGTGATCTACATGGGTTGCAGGTGCGTACTATGCAAATACAATGTCAACAGCGGACACTACCACTTTACCCTTAATTTCATCTACGTCACAGGGGTTTCCAAACGCACGGTAGTAACAACAATTACTATTGTCCGTTATTAGTCAATACACAAGTGTTTATCTGTCTTGACTGTTTCAATAAAACCAACTGCAAGTCTAATACTCAGCGCCAACATGTGTACAAAAGCACTACGATTCAAAAGAAACCCCACATTTTATCTGTTTCTTAACTGGCCTGGTGCACGTGCAATGCCTTATTGCAAAACTCATTCTTTTCTACCATGTTGAATATCAAGCATGCATTCTGTTATTTGCTTTCTTTAAAATCTAACTTCAAGCATCAAGAAACGTGAGGCACTCTACCAAAGTCAGGGTCCACGTCTGGGTGATGATATCCAGGTGATTTTTGAAAATATGCCCTTGGATCAGCAGGTCATCATCAGCGACGAGGTCAGAAAAAGGACAACGGGTGCCGATGCAGACGGTGAACTTCACACATTTTCGGTTGATATGAAGCGCTATTTGGACGAACGATTCGGCCCTTCGTGGCAGGTTTTTGTAGTTGAAGGAAACTACTGGGTCACACATACCTTCTTGCCCAATACTTCATTCCAGTTCAGCTTGCTCGGTCGTTCATATTTATTCTGGCAAATCCCAGATTAAGTATATCATTCGATGTTACGCAATTTGGTTCCTGAAAATATACATACACATATGTAGGAATTCTAACATTACTTGTAAGCAGTTTTCATTTTCCACCGTATGCTTGAGAATAGGTAGGGAATTCCGAGTTGTCTAACTCAAAGTATCATTAACCCGCTTACATTTGGAGGCCATCAATTAGTTTACAACAGACAAGTACGTGGGTTAGTATTGACCGTCCTCCGTCGTCCATGTCCAATCCCAACCTTCCTCGATCACATTTTTCATAGTTTGACTTATGAGAGTAAGGCTGAGAGCATTAATCCTTGTGTGAAAGGTTTAGATTCTTATTTAATTGACTGCTCGTCGTATAAAGATCGTTTGCTGACCACCACAACGCTGTGGCTAATCAGTCAATGTGAACACAACTGTTCAATCTCTTCACAAACCGTGGCTCAGCGGTACTTAAAAATTGACATACTACTTGAGTGGCCGATCAGTTACCATGACTTAAGCACAAACACCAAGTGTATGAGAGTAATTAATTTGGTTCATTTCCACACAACTGAAAATTAGGCTAGTGACCTCTGGTTGCAACCTGTCCTAAGAAGGTATAACTTATAGCTGACATCTAAATTTTTCAATGTGTAACGCGTACCTGGAACGGGAATTCTGTACGATTCTTAAGCGAGTCCTAACAACTAGGGTTGAAGATTACAGTTCTAAACACTTATTCGAATGTTTCTATAGTGAACGTTGCAATCAACTAGGCAAGATTTAGTCACATGTAGCTCAAGTATTTCACTGGAATTTCTTGACGGAGTCAAGATCCAACATTGGCAGTACAACAGATTTCCTCTTGCAACAACGTTGTTCTATCATCGCACACATTTAAACAAAACTGTAATCTTTTGTGTATTTCCTACAAAACTAGTAAAGGTGACTTACTAGTGAAGTGAACTAAATGATCGCATTGCTACCTATAATGAACAGTTCCAGTACTCTATAAAAATAATTGTGCAGAAAGATGGAACAGAGGGTAGGTATTAATTTGCTTTGTTTAGTTTCGAATGTGTAGTGATGTGGGATGAGAGCGACAGTTTGTCATATTTCTTGAAGCACTGTCAATTCTCTAGGTACCGCTGATATAATATCTACAGTAGAGAAAGGTTACAACAAAAAAGACGCAGTATACACTCATGTTACTTTCATCATTGCAACAGAGTAATAAGCCAAAGCCATCTCAGAAATCTTGCTGTGTCGTCTTCTAAACAGCTAGTCAAAAGATGGTGAATACATTTTAAGGCAATATTCATTGTTCAGCATGTGCTGTTCAGTAAGTTTATTCCTTCGAAACAAAAAGAAACCTGGAAATCGCAACCTAGAATGTATGTTATAGCAATAAGTTTGACAATGATAAGATATTCTCGCTTTACCTACTCAATTAAAAAATATAGTCTTTGTCGCGCAGACTGTTAAATATTATGGCGAAAGCGCAGTATAACGATAACATTATTATTAAACCGTGCACTCGCCTCTGCATCAACCTCGTCTCTTTTGCTAAAGTAGAATCACTCGGTTTGAGCTGTCTCTTGCCGCCTCTTCGAAACAAGTTGCACATGATGTACATCGTACTCGTTCTAAAGCATTCAGCAGTCTCAACTACGGTGGCTCAGTTACGAGTTTGTCAAACAGTTTCATATTTCGTCTCGTTAAATTAATTGCGATGAGGGGGGGAGATTATAACCGGTCAGAACTCGCGAAATTTACGTGCATAACGTTTCTGAAGACGTTGAATTTGAAACAGCGGGGAGACGAAGTACATCTAACCTCACTCTCAGATCTCACTTATCGTAACATGTCGGCCAATGAGTACTATCGTATTAGACTAACTGTAGTTCTATGAAGAGTATTCGGTTTTAACTTATGATTTGTCAATCCCGTAACATGAGCCTGTCTAAAATCAGCCGGGAAAGCTGTTCCTATGTAATCTGAAATTTGCTCAAAAAGTACGACAGCCCTCGAGTCTTCATGTAATTTGCAGCGAACATCTTTCGAAGGAAGTGTTGTATTGGATATTCGTACTCGTCAGAAGCCATCAGTAATGTGAAGCATCTTCACAACCAAGATCCAAAGTCCATTCGTGTTTCTGTGAGAGAAGTGTACTAAACAATGCCTCACGGCCTCCACATTAATCAAGATGCGATTATCATCCGTAAACTCTCAGCTATAGTTACCTACAAGAAATTTTCAAATTGGCTTATTTTCTGGAAAGGGGACATCAGCGATCCTGGTAAATCCGATAGATTATCTCACAGTCATTAAAAGAGAGTGGGACCCGATGTGTTGTAAATTCTGAAATCTTCAGAATGCAAAACCTGTATTCAATTGTAATGGATGCTGAGACTAAACTAACGAAAATCCAAACTACTTTTGAATATCTGTGTACTTCTGTTTTACTTCACTAATTGTTGAAACGCCGAAAAATCATTTTCGGTTTCTTCACCTTCTACTGGCGAGGTTGGCCTTTATTCACATTCTGTGCATTGAAAAGAACACCAATTCTACCGACATTTATGGCGGACGAATATGGCGGATATTCTTCACAGATATATCACCTATGAAGGCTATTTAACACAAAACTTGGTGAAGTCCATCATTTCAGCAAATTGGAATTGCTCACTTGTGTAGTCAGACCGTATGATGTTTTCCATACTGCTAGTGGAAATTTTTTTATACGGCAAAAAATAACATTTCAGACGGTGTTGGTGCTTTAACAAGCAAGCAAAACGTGTAAAAATGGAAGAAAAGTTTCAGAGACAACAAGATCACATTATATCACATAAGCGTTTCCCGTTGATTGTGGGTCACTGCTAAAACGAGTCCGATAAATAACGCAGTGATATGAATTCAAAAAACACTAGCCAGTAGTTAGGTGATTTTGCAACTAGATATCTTATCTGGCATTCAATTGTTAGACATGACTTAGTCTTCTCATTTTTGCTAGTTTGGATTGAACCTGTAACGTATTGGACAATTGGCCGGGAAACTGATTCACACCAAGCTGCACACGGATACGAATAGACCCGCAAAGCGTAGTGTAGGAAGTTATACTTTATGAATAATCTCCTCATTATGATTTCACTGACCAGTCCTCACAATGAACTCTGTTTTTGACGTTTGACTGTACGCTATTTCTTTTGGGCAAAGGATGTAATTATTTCAACGTGATTTTATAAGTGAGAAACGGGCCGCAGATTTAAATATGCTAAATCACGTGGCGTTTAATTTTTGACACGTGGGATTGGTATACTGTCACGTGTTTGATTAGCAACAGAATCTCTGTTACCCAGACGGCCTCCTTTAACACGCAACTCAAGCGTATGATGAGCACAATATCATTCCGAGAATCGTTAATTCAGAGGATTTTATTAAGTTCATATGCTTAAACCATTGAGCGGTGACCAGGTTTCAATAACCGGTTCACGTATCATATTAAGAGAAGGTATATCAATGATTAAAGCTGGTAATATCGTCCAAGGACATTGTCCAACAGACCATTTTCGATAGGTCATTCTTTGAAACCTCCCAATTTTCCACTTTGACGTCGGAGTCGGAGGGTTTAATGACCAACTCACTATTCTGAGTGTCAAGTTTGTAGAATTACCAAACCCTAGTAAAAATTAATATAATCTTTCTGGTTTCGGGACAGCTTTTCGAAAATGGACAGGTGTTTGACACTAACTGGAAGCAAGAACGCGCAAACACTGAGTGTCGGTGACAGTGAAATATGAAACTGGCACCTGTGCTCATGCCAATTCAGGTCAAGAAACCTCGTTATGCATCTTTGAAAATGCATGGTTATCAACTGCATAGCCGTGTTTTCAGCGGAAACGACATCTAATAAAATAAGGAGTCCAGCTTTACATTCAGTACATTTATAAACGTTTTGGAATTAGTAAGGAAGCGTAGCAGACAAGGATGAGTAGATTTATAGGTATGCGCTTTCATAGATCTGGACTGACACCGAATTCAGGGTGCAGGAATGCATCTGATAAAGTCAGAATGGATGAGGCGGAGTCAAAAAAAATTGTGGTCAGTTTTGACTTGTACATTTTAAAATGTTGAACCACCAAACAGCCAGTTGGAAGACAGCGAGAAATAACGTTTCAGTTCGAAACATATCCCACAGCTATAGAAAAAAGCTGAGAAACTTTTGCTTAAATGACTGAAAAAAGAAACAGTGGATTCGCAATCACAAGATAAGGACTAGAATCAGGCTGCGTTGAAAGTGACTTCAGACCTGAATTTTTACTCCTGAGTTTCCTCACTTCTTTGGAACGCTGTTAACAAGAGTGGATCACGTCAACTTCCAGGTTAATATTTCACCTACACACTTAACAGAGTGAGACGCAAGAAGAATCTTGTGTTCGAATTGTTTCTCGTGAAAAGTATCAAAAACGATTGTATCTTTAGTAAAGAAAGCTGAAGTATAAATACACTTGGATGTACTGAGCGATAACAGGTGCGCGTCAGACCAACTAATCATTTCTTGCTGGAAGGTGATAGAAGAGGGCATTTCCGATTGTTGAACTTTGAACAGGGCCTCACTGACATATTTCCCCTCGGCCAATTATTCCACAGCCAAGTGAAATACAAGCAAGCATTAACCGCTTTACATCGACGAACGCATATCTCACGGCGGGCACGTGTGACAGTGTCACACATTTACCGGTACTCCCACCGACCTACATTAGTTTATGGTCCGCCTCACATGCGTAATTTAAATAATCCATGTGTAAATCGCACATACCCTAAGAAGCCGTGAAAGCCCCACGAGAATTACCGAAAGCAGGTGTTAGCATAATCGAACTTTTACGAATTCTGTGGGAATGTAAAAACGATTGAGACCAAGAAGGGTTCACCATGATATTTTCAAAACCTTATAACATCACTATCAGAGTCAGCAGTCAAACACGGATGTCTGTTTATCAGCATAGCATCGTTTGGTAGTACATTGCGGCTAGGCTCTATTGATCGTCTTTTTAAAGTTATTTTGTACTTGAGTACACCTAGGTCTTTCAAGATCACAGAAACAAACCATAACAACACTGTTGACCCACAAGATAGTTTGTATATCTGCGCTGCTGGCCTCGCTGAAGTGTGGATTAAATGCTCTAGTTTGGTTGAAAAGGATTAATAAGGAAACGTCGAGAAATTTTCACGCAAACCGTGCACACAAAGTTAAGCAGAAGACTGCATTAAGCTTTGCACATTGCAGGCGACCCCGTTGTTTCCATTAAATAGAGTGAAAAGTTTGTCAAGAGCTAACCCACGGCACATCATATCCGAAGGCAAACAAACCAATTCATGATAAGGGGTGCAGTTTGGAACTGATTTGCTGAGTGAGAACTGTCTGATCGCCTTAGGGCTATGATAGCTTCGGATCTGCTTCTGACTCATCTGGTCCTTTCTTTGAAAATCACTATCCCCACGCACACCCCCAACTGCGATATTGGGTCGATTCCCAGATGGCTCTAAGAAGGTCAGAGCTCATGTAACCAGGAAGCTGCAGTACGTAAGGTAAACTGCTGCCGGCGCTGTGCAACTACGTTTCTTGACTGGGAAGTCACCGTCATGTATCAGTCAACAGCCAGCATCCGGCAAGCGGAGGCTTTGCTACTATTGACTGATTAGCGCGCTACGGATTTTAAGGGCGTTGGATCTGTGTCCATTTCGGCAAACCGTGACGTGAACTGTGTGGCAACAGGAACAATTAAGAACCTTTTTTAACCGCTTCAGTTGTTCAACAGACGACAAGATGAGACACAACGCTGCATAACCTTTAGCTCTATGTTCCACGTGAGATGAAGCAGATGAAGGCAAGAGATTTTCTTTCTATCCTCAATTTACGCATTTTATTTTGCAAGCGTATGATCATCTCACCTTGTTTTAGAACGCGAGTACAGCAGAAATGTCATCGAAACCATTCAAATATCGTATAGGTGAAATTATTGGCACACACTGGAATCGCATGAATTCCGCCGCCTGGGAAGATTGAACAGAGTTTTTGCTAGGAAAGCACGTCATCAGAATAACCTAATCAGGTCGTCAGTGACGACTGACGAAATAGTTCATCATAACAAGCTAATCGGGTCATCCGTGGCGGCTGACAAATTCGTTCATCAACCAAACACTAGCGTGCAAAGTTTTCCACTTGAACCAACCAGGATCAGGCGTGAAGTTGGGTGTGAGTACCGTGCTAACCAGATGAACCAATGAGTTTAACAGTAGCGGAACTGATCACACTGGGCCGCATAACCACGAAGTGGCCTGACCTACTAGAGAGTGGTTCAACGTATAGTTGGCTCTATTTGGCGACTAACTGATGATGTGTTTACATGCATTTCATTCATTGGTCGAACTGGTAATCAGCATTACAGCGTGTTTTCTACACAGTCGTGTTCTTCTTGACTCCGCGCTAGTAGACTGGGTGAAGCCTTACAGCAAGGGTCCGAGTGTAACATCCAGGCCAGGATAGAACGTCTTTAACAAGGAAGAGTGCGCGTTACTTCAGTTTTCCACCCGTATGCTAGCTACCAGATCCTCACTGAGAGCTGAAGTAAAATCGTGACCAGTACTTGCAAAACCGTGGATTCCCGTGCATTTCGGTCTCACTGGACCACTGTATAGCAACACCTCTCAGTACCTCTCGGCGCTTAAAACAAATGGCCAGAAGTTTGTCTGATAGAAACAACAGTGAGAGCCTCAGTGGTTTGGAAAGTGATCGAGATCCTCTGACATTTCAGGGTGCCCAAAACAACCATTTCAGATAACGGAAGTCAGTTTACTTCTAGCACATTGGGAGACATCTGATAGATGAAAAAATTAAGCCAAGTACGGTTATCACCCTACCATCTGTTGCAAAAGGTAGGGCCGAAAGGCTTGTGGACATCGTTGTGCTCCTGTCTGATTGCAATCAACACTAAGACTTACGGCCGTCAACAACGACAGAGAGAACACATGACTCGTGAGAATTACATACCACATTATGACAGCGTCATTTTTGAGCGCGTGGACGAATGAGTTGTTGGCCATTAAAGGCAAGACTAATCAGAACGTAGCTCGAGTCTTAGCACGAGTGCGGGGCACATAGGCGGTCTTGACGTGTGTATAACAGACATTTTCTAAGCGGACCTTCAAAGAGCCGATGGTGACGAACATAAGGTCAATATCGTCAAAACGCTCCATCTCAATTACTCGGCAACTGTGGATCCACGGGTTTTGTGATGGAAATCTCCAGCTGAAGCTCAGATGTAGCACACACTGAGAACGACCAACGATCGCTCATATAATTTCAAGCCACCAGTGAGTAACAGAAATTTTCCGGTGCCACAACAGTCTAACGGGAAGTATGGAAATCAGTTGAGTCCCACCACGATTGATCATTCGGCAATCGCCTAAGAGTACTATGAGACATAGTTTGCGTGAATGTCCGGCCAAATTCGAAGTAGTTATAAAGCAGTGCAAGAAATCAAAGTTGGCTGGCTGTCTTGTTTACGACTCGCCGGTTAGATCAGACTGTCTGGGGGGAACAAACGGAAGTAAAATATTAGCACCAAATTCAGTATGAATGAATTCAAACAGATTGGACATCATTTTCAATATGTTATTGGTAAGCAGATTGAGAATAACACAACTTGCTCCTGACGTTGTGTTATTCTCAATCTTTTTATCAGGAACAAACGGACCATTCACAACTTCAAGGACTGTGACTCAAGAAGCGATTGGAGAACACCACGGACCAGGAGGCATTCAAGAAACGCAGAACTTTAAAGTTCAAAAGAAGTAGCCAAAGTTATCAACAGCCTGTCAACCAAGCCTTAAAAAGACCAAAGTGTTCGCAGTCTAGATTAAACCTCAATCGCGTAAGTGTGATCAACAAGTTCGGAGCGGAGGGATTAAGCAGTGTGTCTCCTAGCGGATCAGACAAGGCGGATAGTACGACAATGACTGATTTAATTCTGGACACAAGTATCGGCTGCTCGAAGTGAAGTTGGAATATGTCGGTCTACATTGCGGATTCACCGTGAGGAGGATGAATCAGCATCATTCCGATGAGCCACTCAGCTTGCATTTGTAACTTTCAACTTCATGTGAAATGTAGAGAAGACCCAATTGCGATGCCGTTCAGATTTCTTACGGACTGTCAAGAAACTGACTCATAATGGTGAGATCCCGAGTGTTCACCGTTAAGAGGCCATTGGTATCTGAATGCGCAATAGTTACCTTTGCGCTCAGAAGACGCTCGTGCGACCATTTAACCTCCTTCCGTCTACGATCAGACAGAGTGAAAATATGGAACGATGACTGCGTAACTGCTGGCAAACACGTAAATCATAGTGTCTGTTGAGCGATATTTTTACTCACGCTGGTTGCCTTTTTCACATATTCTGTGTTTTAGGTAGCCTGCTGATCAGACACGAGGAAAAAATCTCTTTCGTCCCTCTGGTTTTCTGACTGTATGTGAGCTCTGATTTATTTCTTTGGCTAAATGGCATTTTTGTGAATTAATACAGTTGTTAATCAAAACATTGTGTTCACCGACGACTCGGATACATTTTAATTATCGTGGGTTAAGATGACTGTGTATGGTTGTCATGGCTAGTACGAGTTCTACATTGTGTTTGAATAACCTTCTCTTCAAACGACAAAACTGGAGGGTTTGTTATTTACCGTTGACAGTATCAGAATGTCGTATCTGGCTGTGAACGTATGTCGGTGCAGTCTTCTACATTTTCGCTGTTAGAGACCCAAAAATTCTGCCCATGTAACCTTCGTACATTTCATGCCTGGTATGGTGTACGTTGTGAGTGAGCGTGAACATTTGATCTCTCTCGAATGATATAGCAGCAATTGTGTCTAGTTGATGACGTGCAACTGAGGACCTAGTGCTGTAAGTCTGCTTAGACGAGAGGACAGGCGGTCAAGTTGCTCCCATCATACTAATATCAACTTTTAAAAAAGTACGGCATTAATAGGTCTCTATCTATCACACGTTTCCTAACGCTGCTAATTCTGGGGGTAAGTGTGACGTTTTAAGAAACTCCGCACGAGTGTTATGGATGTTGCCTTATCAAGTGTAACGTGATCGGTCATAGTGAATCAGCGCAAATTGACGAGCCTCACGTCTTTGTGTTGATGCGTTCAAAACGTTGTAATACATATATCACATTACGGTCGGCTGATTTCCTTTGAAAGGCACGTTAGATTTAATTGTCCTACATCCGTCCAACAAGAAGGCGCAGATGTGGTAGACGTTCAGCAGCATCTACTTCACGTGTTAACTTGAGGTTTGGACGAGCAAATTTGATACATTCAACTTCTTTCGTACGAATAATTCTAACTGTTGTGTACTTAGTGTCTCTACCAGTACAAACCTCAGAGGCTACAACAGAACTGTGTTGTCATTTTGGTCTATGTGATTTTTGCCGGTGGGATGTCTGCCCAATAGAATCTGAAGTCAAAACTAGCATCAAATCCTAAATCCACAGGTGTCAGAAGGCATGGTTTTTACAGTAATTAGTTAGAAGACATTGTCAATATTTTACCCACCCAGAGTAATGCAAATGAAGGATTAGAACATCTAATAGACACCTATATGTGCGTTCGAAGACGCTTTCGCCGCTTTCTTAACTACATTATGAAATCCCGAATCAAAACGCAGTGACTTTCAAAGGGCGTTCAGCCTATCTTCAACTAGCGCGATTGAGATGGTACAAAGTTTGAAGCCACAGTAGACAGTTACGTCAGTTTGGACAACTAAGTTAGAACCTGTTCAAATGTCTGCCAGTCTCATAGGGTTACGGGGAGTCAGTGACTCCAGAATTCAGGACAGAATGCAAAACTATCTTGCCAGAACGGCCGTTTCTAGAATGCTCGATCACCAAGTATTATATGTGGACAGGCTATACCGTTTCCACCTTTTGTATCCGTTACGACATGCATACATGTTTACTTGTGGCAATTTTGGCGCTAAATGTCTCTGACTACCTCGAAGTTGCTTCGCCCACTGTTTTCCGCAAGCTTCAAATTTATAGCAAGTAGTACTCAAACAGGTCTAGGAAAATCAGCTCACATCTTCTCGAATTATGTCGTACTTTTGCAGCGTTGTAGTTTACAAAATTAAACATCGTACCCTCAGCTATCGCTCGCTCAATATTGGTGGGGCATTCACCTTAAATAGAAATGCTGTCAATGAGCTCAGTACTCGATAGCAGTCACGCAGATGACTAGAAGCAAGTGTGTAGAAAACATGTAAGCTTTTCAAGAACAACCAAAGCTCTGTGATAAGTTTGCACTTTCGGATTTCATTCATCATTTAGTGCAAAGAAAAGTACCAAACGTGTGTCCATACCATAAGAGGCATGCGTTTTAAAGTCTGTAAATTATAGACATTGTCACTGATCATAAAAAGAACCGCTGGAAGTCAGCCGGGTTATTAAAAGTAGCTTTCATTTATATCGGTTGTCTCACACGCAATGGATAGCTTGTGTTCGGGAGAACTCTTGTCAGCTGTTCGTTAGGTTCTCACAAGTGTATGCCAATTAACATGGATTTCAGTGGGGATGTCCGTGCGCTACCACTGTTTGCGGCTTCGGTCGAACGAACAAAGTGGTTATCGAAGTCGGCCAAGTTGTTGTTTCTGATGGTTGGGAACAGTGGTGGTGCTGATTGTAACTCGGGTTGATGGTTTTGGTATTGATATGTTCGCCAAGCTTGGTATTTAGGTTGCAAACGTTTCCAACCTAAATGCCAAGCTCGGCGAACATATCAATGCCAAAGTTGTTGTTTGCTTTGTAGATTTTTGCAAAGTCTTTGACCAAGCAGAAGACTTACCACTGTGCCGAAATAGCTAAAGTTTGATGTGGGTAATTCCTTGCTCCTAAAGCTTGCTGATTGATGCCGAAACCACGATATCGTCGAAGGAAACGTTGCATTTGTTGAGTGGCATCATAGGACTAGCAGTTTGCCACTTGGCCCCACATTAGCACCTCTACGTCCGCTTTCAGTAATGTGTGAAATCGCATAACCTACTAGTTCACCGACACTCCTGTGCACCGGATGGTGGATAGAGTTGCAGTAGTTTACACTGGGCTTCGACGCTGTACACTGCTGACAAACCGCTTATTTTCACCGAGGTTAATTTTATTCTAATGAACCCCTGTTGTTCTGGCTATAATGAGTACTCAGCAGGTGGTAAATGCTCAGCTTTACTATCTGTTGATAGGACCCACACCACTCAGTAAAGAAGCAGTCATATATGCCTAGCTCGGACCACACACATTTGAAACACTCGCTAAACAACACCTAATGTGCTATTTGACCCACGTGGAACACAGTTTTTCGCTTTCGAATGGATGCCCATCTGGGACACCTCGTTACAATCTCTTGTAGCAGTGACAACAGAGATCAACACGAGCGTGGGACGGAAGTACATTACTAGGGTTTTCTGGGGTTAAACTAGTTGACTGGTTGCAGGAGATTGAAACGTGGTTCAACCCTCACCTACCTATGATGCACTGTTTTTTTACTACATAGTGAAGTAAGCTCCCGGTACGTTTGCTAGACTGCGCTTGAATTCATTTTTCGTTTTTATTTTTAACAGGCTGTTATTCACATTCTCGGTATTGCCAGACTTCTGAACCTCTAAAATATATATAGATTACTCTTTTCTTTCCAGACCGCATAAAGTAGTTTCCCGGATTACCCAGAAGTAGTGTTAATGGTTTAATAGGTTGAACTTTTCTATCTTATTCAGGTTTGGAAACACTTCAACAAATTGGCCCGTATTTCTTATAGCCACACCTCCAGAAATGTGTCCCACACTGTGGGTTGTGAAATTACGCTACTCGAGGCCTTAAGATGTTGGAAAGTCCATTTCGTTTCTTGTTCACTCTCCGTCATTCACATAAATTGACCGAGAAAATGAGGCAGCGTCAGGTAGATTGTTGAAATAAAAATGAACTTGCTGGAGTCAGTAAGAGTTTGAAACATCTTAAGCGCTTACAGACAAGTGTTTGCAAACCTCAGTGATGAATCTGTTCTACCTTGGAATTGGTTGATAAAGCTTGGTCGGTATACAAAGTCTAATTGTCAGGTGCACTCAGTAAAAACGTGGCTAACGTAAAATAAATCCAAAGACGTTAGTTGAGTCCTACAAGCTATCAGAGTTTTGAGGAGGCATTAGTTGACTGAACAACATTACAGGAAAACTGAATGGCAGTTTCTCGTGGTAACCTCAACGGTCCAGAATCTTCAGGCTGAATAGTATCTGGTATCAAATAAACACCGGATAATATACTCAACGGAGTTCTAATGATCGAAAACAGCAAGATGGAAATATATGACAGACGGCGCAACAATGAAAATTTAACTATTACACAATAATAAATGAAATTGAGAAGCATTGCCAAAGCGAACGTTTTCTCACAGGAAAATGGAACAGTTTATTGGGTCAACATGAAACAGGAGCCAATAAGCCTACAGCAGAACTTTACAACAGAGAACCCATCAAGGAAAATTGTAGATAGTACGGCAAAACAATAGTGAAAAGAGAGCTGGAATTCATGAAAGGTTTACAGTGAACGTTGGATATAATTACTAATCAGACAAGTGAGTCCTATCAACACAATATAAGAGATTCCTCGTGAGAAACAAGCTACCTCCCTAATAAGTGCTCATTAGAATTGGAATTGAAACGAAGAAAACAGAGGACAGATGGAGGTGAGAAAATTGCGTGGCTTTTCAATGCGCGAATCTGAACAGTCACATAATTCACCAAATCAGCAATCTGAAACATCTAGTCTCTTCGTGCCTTTTGAGTGGACTGGTTAGATAACAGATTACGATATGAATTCATTCCGCAAACTCTCGTCAGTCTTAGGTGTGTGACTAGCATGAAAACGGCAAGACAAATGAAACGATTGAAAGTGCGCATTGCGCTGGATCACGATTGTTACTCACGGCTACATCCGCGGTAAACAAACATCGACAGTCAGTTGTTTTTGTGTACTTAGAACCGGCTACCGAATGCTGATCACCAGGGCTTCGACGTACTTGAGTAGTTATGAGCTGTGCCTGTTTATCACGATCCTAAACCATGGTGCGATATTGACCATGTGGCTTATGGTCGATAAGTGCCTTGCAATGAATGAGATAGAGTTTCGTCCTCGCCTAGTGTCATTTATTAGTGGGTGAGTTATTGCAACTTTCAACTAGTTTGGTGTGTGCTCCTTAACCACGGCTACAAGCATTCTTTCTGTTCCACCAATATGTTTCCATAACTACTAGAAGACTGGTAAATACAGTGACTGGTATAAAACATACGGCTTTGTTTTCTAACCACGAGTGAAGACGAGCTTTGCGGCATTTTACACATGTTTCAGTGCGGCATTGAACATCTTTTCAAAGGTATTCACTAAACTATCACTTCTGTTTGGGGGGAATTTGATGTGAACAATTTTTTGGGTAATTTTACAATGGCCTTTTCCGCATGAGTTAATTTATTCCATTTCCGATCGAAATGCTCTAGGAAATTGTTAACACCAAACGCTTGAATTAACACTGTTTGCTTAGTCTGTACTCCATCCTGGGAGCATATTCTTGACGTTCTATGAAACAGTGCACGTACCTGTGATCTTTTTTGTATAACAGGAGCAAAACTAATGAATTTCACATTTGATCTCGTTTACTTTTGCCATTATCTGTAAAATGTACATAACTGACATTTTACGTTTGCGATTGACAAAAATAAACTAAGCGTTAACATGCCGAAATATGTCTTCCTTCTGCTCTGATGAAGTCGGCAAATAAACTGCTGAAGTGAGTTATCATTAATCATAAGCTGGAAGGCACTCGACAATTCCGAATGGAGCTGTTGGATGGAGTGAATGAACTTGCATACTAACTACACGTATTGCACTGGCACGCAAACAAACAATCCTGATTAATTGTTCACAGGATGGCCAATGTTCCCCACATCTGTCTACAGTCATACACTTAGTGCAGTTAGCAGGAATATAGACTCAACACTTTACTAACAGCATGACCATGCCCGGTTTATGTTACTGGATTCAAAAGGCTGTGAAAATACTGGGCTTTGTGCAGTGTGCAATTCACGAATTTTTGGTTTGTAGAAGAATTATTGGTGATGATAATAGGCATGTGGCATCTGGTGATTTGCTCTAAAGTCTAGGCTATGCTGTGGCAAGGAATGAGTTGTGGAACACCGATAAGGCTGCCTCCTAAACTTGCAGAAATCAGAGAATTCCATCTTCTTTATTCACCGGCGTAAGCATTGCGAAAAAAGCGGGCAGAGGAGGGTAATTCAGCAAACGTGCATTCGTCCCCCAATCGGGATAGTGATTTAGGTAGAATTAAGATAGAAAAGAAATTGACACAGTCAGTTGGAGAAGTTGGTGTCACTTTTTGGGGAGATATGGAAAGTGTTATCTTTGGCTCACCACACCATTGTACTTCCCATCGAGTAAACAAACCTGGGAGAAAATCCATCAGCACACGTACATACTGCTGGTTTACGCTTTTCCTGGTGGTATGAATTCTTAAACAGTGGACGGCACACTACGGCTGGTTGTTTATTGCAATGGGGAGTGTGCATTTATGATATGTGTGAATTGAGAACAGTTCCGCGTGAAGAAAATGCTGTAGGCTAAGTCCTGCCAGATGTTATAACTTCTGCTAAATTAATGTGCTGTAGACCAATAACGCAGATGGCACAAGAGGTGTTTGTTCGGAAGATCAATATGTGGGATATGCACCTCAACATGACTATAAAAACACTCGCCCGTGTACGACACTGGTCTCAGAATGTCACGGTTGTTACGACCGCCACCGCTCAGTTCCCAAAACGATTTCATGTCAAGTTGCACCCCAATGATTCTTCTTGTGTTCTTCTCGCGGCTATTTCAATGTCAAAATTCATGCTCCTGCTTGGCTATTGGATAGTAGTTTCATGAGTAGTATGGTGCGATTGCTTGTCCTCACTGTAATGTTATCACACCCAATATCGCCGGTTAGCGGAAACCATCGTAATATGAATGACGGCACACGTTTTGCATTCTAATTGGCTGCCTTTTCGTTGACCCGGGCTGTCAAGCGAGCTCATGTAAGATACTCACACCCAACCCGTTGTGGATAGTTCTTAGCGTCAGCTGCACTAGATGCTTAGTGAACGATTTGCAGTGATCGTTGGCAGGACCTGATGCTCTGGCTTATCGACACGATCTTAGGCACATAATCACAAGCGCACACTGAAAATCAATCGAATGACACCACTTTCTGGAGCTTACGTTCGGTGATATTCATATATCTGCTGCATTCACAACGCATACGCATACACAGATAAATATTAAGAGACCCACAAATACTTGAAAAGCTTTCTGTGGTTAAAATGGATCCGTTCATCGAAGTATTCTTTTATGTGGACTCTGATCGTTGCGGAAATATAACGGTTAAGAATTTAGAAACGTATGTCTTGAAGAACAACCTTGACAAAAGCATGGTCACGGTAGGTCATAGATAGCTTTTCTTTTCTAAAAGCATAGTTTCATAATGCTTGTGTTCTATAAGTATGTATAAGTGTGTCGTTCTTGAGTATATCTTTAGACTTGCGCCTTCCCTTAGGTAATCTGACTTCAGTAAATGCGATGATGAATTCTAACAGAACGTTTGCACCGGATACTATGATGTATGGAGTAACCTATGTGACATCTCGATGCTAGAACAACACTCTTCGTATTTTATTGCGCAAACTCAGTTGAATTATTTTGACTGAACTGGGTTTGAAAAACACTCCGAAAAAAGGTTATTTGATTCTTACTTTTAAATGCCTGTCTAGTTACATAAGTAGACTCATTCAATCAAAGACGTTACAGAGCATTTACTGCGCCATGTAAAATCTTACACTCAAGCGTCCTTGCTTGAAAGCTGCCTACTGAACAAGGTATCTTCATCGGACACCATAATCTGGTTCTGGTTACGTAAAAACAGTTGGTACGTGTTTTCACTTCAAACAAGTAGGTGCACTCCATGCTAGAGGGCTTTCACTGGCGACGGCGTTTCACTGTTACAACCCTATTCGTAACTGGTACCTTTGGAAGAGACGGCGATCTGCCCAGCCGTCTAAAATGTTCTGTTTATCTGAGACACCTGTTCCAGCAATTGCTGTGTGAAAGTAAATTATACTGGCCCGTAGGTGTACATAACCTCAATAAATTTTGTATAACTAAGAGAATTCAGTTCAAAACAAAAGCGGTCCTGATGTCACTGTTTTTCAAATTCCAAAATTTCGATTCTCATTTCATAGCATAAAAAATGATGTGGGTGATAAACTACTAAACCGACGCAAAAATTCTTAAAAACTGGTCATATTAATAAAGGGTTTTTCATGTTGTACATTTTCAAGACGAATGTCACTGAACTGTTCAAAAGAGTTCCAGAACAATAAACCGATTGCTCACTGATGCACGTGGTCGCTGGTAATTATTAACCAATATACTGGTAAAAATCCATGAAAAAAGCACGTGGAATTTGGCAAGGAATAGTGAATTGGGTTCACACAACACTAGACAAGGATTTAGTAACTCAATGGCGTTATTTTGCCTAGTATCGTAAATGGCGATGAAAAATGTAGTTGAGTTCAAAATCGACTAGGCAAATATGATTGCTCATTAATCTATGCATCATTTTTGCATGAACTCTAGGATGAGCAATCTGGTCTGTTTTACCCTGTTTGACATGAGGGTATGCAATACGGGGCATACCGTATTGCTGGCTAACAGCAATTGGTGTCACGGAACACGCCTAAGAGGATAATTAGCAAACCAGTTAACACTGATTACGTCAAGTTGGTTACTATGCCCTTTCGTTAGACACTGTTCTTCTGTTATTGAAATCTAGCTGTTGACCTCTAGTGTTCCTAGTACCCTCTGAATTTGTTCGCGATCACTTAAACTGAAACGTTCTGTACAAGACGGTATGCTTCCCTACACCTATGATAACGACCAGGATTTATGGGTTGTTACTAAAGCTACTGAGCAGTTATGACATTCCTGAATATGCCGACTGAATAAAGTGACCTCTGTTAAAAATTCTAGAATTGCCCATCCCGTTATAAACGCTCCGTAGCAATGCCAAGACACCTGTCAACTTATTTGTGTTTGTCTACTGACTTTTTCATTGTTTTCATCCGCCGTATCACGAGGAAGTGACATTCATTCTATTTTGTAAAATATGTCACCTTAAGTAATGTGTCTTTAGAGGTTAAAATTTGCCGAAAGTACACGACCGGTTTCTTGCGCTGAACATCAGCACTGACTTTAGTGAGTCTGGGATAAGCGAAAAATTCTGATGCGCAAATAATTTAATACATATAACTCAACGCATCTGTAATACCTAGAGTAGCAGGTGTGATTGGAACAAACCGAGTGCACATATATGATGAATAGGCAACATCCACGAAACCGAATTACAGTGCAATCTAGAAGGTTGATGCAGGCTGAATTTTTGTACAGGTTCACTTTGCGTTGCCAACATCAGTACTGATGTATTGACTCAGTGGATTCTGGAAGAAACAGCACAGCTGATCTGTAACTCAGCTAGTACCTGTGACACCCACCTGTTTGCATTAATCTGTGAATCTTTTTGGTTACATTCATTCACAAAACTTCAAATAAATGCAAGCAGCTGAGAAGAAACGCGACACGCATCAACATGATAAGCTGACTTTTGACTGAAATTAATGGGCAATTAATTTGAGTATTTTGTTGCAGTAATCCTCCAGTATATCGGGCTTCATTTCACCTATGTTAAATTCTAAGGCTTCCTGTAGAAAACCTGAAATATCCATGGTTCTCCGGTTTTTTGAAACAGAAATGGTGCGATCTTTTCGACCCAGAGAATACAGGCAAGATAACGCTGGAAAAATTTTGCGACGTATTGGGCCTAAAAGCTGCAGATGTGTAAGTTATAGGAGATCGTTCTACCGTTTTTTATGATTGCTTGTTTGGTGGTGATACATGCAAAAACAGGCTGGGTCCTGTGCAATATGGTAATTCTGACTGTCGTTTTGCTCAGCATTTTTTGATAGTGCCAGTAAGAAACTGTAGAAGAAGTGCAAGATGATAAGCGTTAACCAATTCCTTCAAAAGTTGTCAGAGGGACGTTTGCGAATGACGTTTGCAGATTACTGGATTATAACCACAGAGCATGGTGGATTTCAACCCGAACAGTTTCTGTCTACTTAAAAACTTTAGCTGCATAATGCATGTAGAAACCTCTCCATTGGGCACTCAACTTTCAAGGCATGAAACATTAACTGTTTGTTTCTGTTTATATGAAGGATCCCGATCGTAATCACTAAATCTAACCTGAGGTATTGGTAGCATGTTGAAAACTGTCGATATTTTGCCAGCTGTTCAAGAACTTTGATAGCTCTAAGAGCCCAGTCTTACTAATCATCAGACACCTTAGCCACCGATCAGCAAGCTGACCCTAACAAATCGTTCAACATGTTACATAATCGCACCCGAAAGTGCTACCGATTAATGAGGCAAGGCTAATCAGGGAACATCGGCCAGTTTTGTATACACACAAGGCGCTGACGCAGTCAATCACCATGCTGTGGAATCGATTGCACTGTTGGCTCCTGAAAGCTCAAAACTATGGGATTAGCTTGTTCCAACGTTGTTGCCATGTGCAGTTTTAGATTAAATCTGCTGGTTTCGCGTTTGTGACTGAGGAGAGTGAACAGACATGTTAATATCTTGCGATACATGTCTTCTCTCTTGTCTGATTAAATGGATAAGGAGAACTCGGTGTGTTAAATATTTTGCTAGTCTTTGTAAGCAAAATCTTTTTTGAGATTCCCTTAGTTGCCTGTTGATGATCAACTTATGCAGATGGTAACTCTGTTTAGATTAAGAGGGACACTCCAGTCTGCGTTCACGGCCGTCGACAAGTCATCCAACTAAAAGTACAGGAAAGGGAATCAACTCGCATGGGTCCATAACTTCCTCTGCAGGCTTTAATTTTATTTGTTCTTACACATCGTAGTACAGTAATCAATTAGGTTTGAATTGCTTATCACCAGGGTCCTCAAGTCTTGATTGTGCACGGTCGCCATGGCACTAACTAACCCAGATTTAACGGCCAACCTGCTTGACTTCATTGTTGATGTTGAACACCACGTTGTTATATTGTTACCATTTGTGAACCCAGTAATCTTCGTGACCACTATGTAGTAAGAGTGCTGAACACAAGTGCGGCGGAAGTAAAAATGACTGTTTTTCAATATCTGACAATGTATTCTTATTTATGGAGAGTATCATTAAACTAACTCCAACGATTTATAGGTTGAACGTCATCCTGCTTTGAGTACGGAGTTAACATGATCAAATTGAAGAGTTGGATTTGATAATGGTTTATAGCATAATCAGTTTACAGTCTAGTTTCGCCATCCACAATGCATGAGGATTCAAACCCGTACCGTTTACACCAAGGCAGGCGTAGAGCCTTATTGTGGGAATGCAACCACTAGACTTACGATGTCATTAATTTAGTCGAACAATAGTACTGATGTTGATCCAACCGAGATTTGAAAATGTGATCAATAATCGATAACGTTCACAGCCGGAGGTTTAATTATACTACATTGGGTAAGCTAACGTAATCGTCTTTGTTGTGGTTGTCCACCAGTCCATAATTTTTATCTTACCGTTCACAGACGTCATGACACCTAAAACCTAAAGCACGCTATGCCTAACTGGATGTCCAGGGTGATTAATACAGCTCGGTTTTAGTGGTAAGTAAATTAATGCAAACATTGTAAATGTGAATTAGAAATGCCAAAAATGTGCTGCGCGGATACTAGAAATTATGTCTACATATTAATGTTCATGACGAAAAGCGTTGAAGCAAAATAATAATCGAATATTCTTTAGTAGCAAAGATCGGTGCCTTAAGTTACTTACGCAATTGAAACGGACACTCCATCTGAGCATGAGTACACGTCGCACAGCACATCACAATACGCGTGCAGATTAATGTGGAAGCTTCGGTTAACTGCACATTTGTTTAATACGTAAAAGTTGAAACCACTGTAAATCTTCAAAATCATCATCCACTTCGTACATGTTTCTTTTATAACTATTGCATACTGTTGTTGTATTGTGTTTTAAAAAACAAGAATCAAGAAACGCGAAGAATTCTACCAAAATCAAGCGGCACGTTTAGGGGATGACGTACAGGTGATCTTTCAAAATATGCCTCTGGAACAACAAGTGCTTATCACAGACGAGGTGAGACTACGCGCAAGTCGAATAACATCGGATGATCAAATTCAACAATTTACGGTTGACATGAAACAGTTTCTGGACGAGCGTTTTGGACCGTCTTGGCAAGTGCTCGTGGTGGACGGTAATTTTTGGTTAACACACACCTACATCCCGAACAGTTCTTTTCAATTCAATATGCAAGATCGGTCATTTGCATTCTGGAAAATTACCGAATAATGGACCAAGCATTGTATCTGGCTGTGTTTGAAGTGCTTTGACAAAAACTTTTGAAATTATGTGATGGGTTCACACTCGGACACAAAAGTGTTAAGACCTCTTCGTTATTATGCTAGTTTAAATTGTGACAACTCTGTGGTATGTTTAAGACTTGTTTTAATTATATAAATCTCTAATCAACCGGGTTACGTTAAGCAAGGTCTAGATTTTCGAAAGTGTAAACTGACTTCTCGAGACTTCCATAGAATCTGAAATAAATGTGCTCAACATATTTACATGCATATTGTTGTTAGGGCGATATATATAACCAGCTGATGGCACATTTAGCCATACGCATAGAACTCGGAAGTTCTCATCAAATATTAAATATGCTACGAAAACGAAGGGGAGCTGGATGTTGCTATTCTTGGGTATCAAGCACCCAGAACTGATGAAGGAACAAATCGTGCACGTAGTCAACGGGAACTGTGTAGGATGATTGTTCCGTGCATAGGAATGTTTTCTGTTGACGTGCGCAGTGATCGTTGAAGTTAAAAACCAAATGTACATTAAGATGAGATATTTATTACGCTTTATTTGAAGACATTGCATGTTTGTGTAACAGCTGTGGGTTGGTTTAAATACATTTACCATTAAACAGTTAGGTGTTAGAGAAAAAGATAGGCCGGTTCATATGTGTCAATTAGGCTGGTTGTACTTTAACTCAAAGCCAGTATACTCTCAACTGTGAAAAGCGACCCAGCGCCAACACTCATCGAAGTAAGCACTGGTTACCACATTGTCTGTAATTGTGAGTTGCAATCAAGATCTTAGCACATACGCCAAAGTGACTTATGATAGTTTAAAGTGTCACAATGAAGCACTTGACTTAATGTACTCACAAGTTTGGGTCCTAGAATGATTTCCCCTGCTGAATACCATATTGTGAACAAGCAAACTGCCCTTGTCCCTCTGTAGCACATCACAAAATCTTTATGTGCATTCTGAAGTGAATGGCGGTGAACCGGTTCTAGTTTGCCGTAAGATTCACGCAGTTCAGACGTTTCTTTCTGGCTTAGATGGCCAAGTTCCGTGGATTTTGTTCACTGTTTGCTGTAATCGCAACAGTTTGTGTTTTGGGCCTTTTGTATCCACTCACAACTTACTAATCGACTACTTTTTTATTCACTTGTCACCCCGATTGAGGAACACACACTATAAAGCTACTTCACCAATCCTTTCAAATTTCTGGTTCGTTCGGCTTTTATCTAACCTTCACTTTGTCAAACATGTAACAAACCCACTTATTGAAGGTCGGCTGCTCGCCAGAAAATTGACCAAATTTACTCTGTGTGATTGTATTTGAATCATTTAATCAATATTGGCTTTCAAGCACTCATATAACGTAAAAACTCTGAAGATGAAACAATCGTCCTCCGTTTATCAATTTGGATAGCTCACAGAAAATACGAAGTTGACAAGATAAAATCATTTCACACACTTTCATTTCATTGTTTTGACGCTACGCGCCTAACCTATATGACCGAGTGTTTTATGTAACCGGCTGATGAGAATGAACGAAATGCTTGCATCTTGCAATGTATGTCTTCTCGCTGTCCTGATGAACCGGATAAATGGAGCTCAGTGTTTCAAATTTCTCAAACGAAGGCTCCCTCCATACACTACGCGAGGTTTGAATCGATTGTTAACATTGAGGTGTAAAACGGTGAGTGAACGAACTCGTATTAGTTTCCATCAGGAATGTATTCGGACTGGTCGATTTCCATCAGAATTCTTCAGAAATCCGTTGAAAAGAAAACTGTTGATCAATAACGAAAATTTTGTCAGACTCGTCAATTCCCACTTCAGCGCGGCCCTAGAAAATCTCCACAAGTTTATGGACACTCAGCATCGCTTTGATGCTGTTAGCTGAACTTAACCTTGTGTGCCGTATAAAATTTGAGAACTTTGCCAAAGATACTGTTAAGAAAACCGCAGTCAGAACACTTCATAATCTCCAAGGTTCGTTAGATCGCACCATTAGCAAACCCAGTTTTCACAGTGATACCTTGAAGCATGTCCACAACTTGACAAGTAAGCAGTTCACGCAAGCACAGTTGAAAGTACTTTCTTTGGGCTCACAACACAAACTCCCGCTGAAGAAAGTCAACCGGTTAACGACTCAAATTCAGATTGAAAACCTATACGACCAGCTAAAAGAGCTGTCTCCCACTTCACCAGAAATTGCAGGTTGGTTTCGTGCTAAATTGTTCGGTGTCTGGCACCAGTTTATATCTTCACCCGTTCGCCAGCATTGTTGTCTACTATCGGAATATTATGATGCCATCAAGCAACTGAGACAAATGCAGGACGTGGTGTTTCTGAAACCAGACAAAGGCGCCGGCATCGTGATATTGAATAAAGTTGACTATGTGATGAAAATGCGTACCATCCTGGCTTACGACAGATAGTTCTAAGCTGATCGTACGTCAGATAATAACATACCAGTGGAAAAACAGATATCGAGGAAGCTGCAAATTCTTTTACTGCATGGATATATGAGTGAGCGGGAGTATAAACGGTTGAAACCGACTGGGACTCGTACACCACAAGGCGAGTGTCCTCCTGAGACCTATTCTCACCATGGATGGTTCACCTTACCAACAACTTGCTCGATGGCTAGTTCGGCTCCTTGACCCTATCCGCAAAACCCTCAGCTCCCGTTCTTTGAAGGATTCTTTTGAATTGTGTGATATCTTGGAGAATATCTCGGTGAGTTCCGCACAAAAGATGTACTCCGTTGATGTTGAATCACTATTCACAAACGTTCCGTTACATGTGGCAATTGATTATCTATGTAACTTTATTTTGATTCATAAACTTTTTTTATCCATTCCCGATGACTACCTGAAAGAAGTGATTTTTATTTGTAAGGAAAAGATTCGATTTGAGTTAGACGGATGTGCTTATAAGCAAGTTGACGGAGTGGCAATGGGTAGTCCGTTGGGTCCAGCACTGGCTGATATTTTTCTTGGAATGGTCGAAGATGGACTGTCGGATTGTATTGATCGTTCTTTGCTTTATAAATGGCATGTCGAAGATATCATAATATTCATTGATTTTGAGCATTTTATGACCCTTTTACATCAGTTTAACTCTGCCCATCGAAATCTCCATGTCACCTATGAACCAGAGTTAGATAACTCACTACCATTATTAGACGTCCTTATTTCTAGGAGCCTAGACGGTACACTCAGTAGGTCTGTTTATCGAAAAACAACATGGAGTGGACAGTACCTACAATTCTCATTGTTAGGGCCAGGGTGAACCTGACCCGTAGAATTCGATTCTGCTGTCAAAAATCGGATAACGTAAGCCGTTACTGAGATATGCTTCGGCGTGGGATTCAAATATTTCTTCGCGCGCTCACGCCACAGCAAGGTCAACGATTTTCTATAAATACAGACCAGTTTCTCATGTACATTCGCAAAGCGTCTGGTGGCTAAATAAATCGCTATCCGGAGTCTGCTTTGTCCGTGTTCTCATTGGTTCTTGTCGATCGCGGTTTGGGGTGACCAATCGGAAAGGGGCTTTATTCACGTTATTCGTTCACCGTTGTTCGTAGCAGTTATTCGCGTTCGTGTTCAGTAGGACTAAGTTATAACAACTGGCGACGGGGTCTTTCTCTGTTTTGCAGTAAGAGTCCACGATTTCAATAACCGCAGAAGCGCTGACGGTTATTTTGCAACAACAACAGGCTCAATCCGAGAAGGCGCAACTGAAGCTGATCGAGACGTTGACGCAAAAGCTGACTATGCAGGGTCCGTCTTCCGGCAACAATTCACAATCGCGGCCGCTGATCGAGTCCATCGGAAACTCGATCTCAGAGTTCCATTTTCATCAATCCTCTGGTGTCCATTTCGATATCTGGTATCGAAAACATGAAGACGTACTTGAGGTGGAGCTGGCCGCTGCCGATGAGGCCCAACGTGTCAGACTTCCATTACGCAAACTAGGTCCCTTGGAGTTCGAACGCTATACGAACTTCATTTTGCCAAAGAATGCTCTCGATGTCTCCTTCAATGATACAGTCAAGTGTCAGCCAAATCTTCGGTGAACAATCTTCACCGTTCAACATCCGGTATCAGTGTTTCCAGCTGACCAACAGCCAATCCGAAGATTTTGTCACCTATGCCGGAAACGTCATTCGATAGTGCGAGCGCTCCAAGCTCTCCTCCATGACCGATGATCAATTCAAAACACTAATTTTTGTATGCGGTCTCCAGTCACTGGCAGATGCTGACATCCGCACTCGTATCCTGAACAAGATGGAACACGACCCGGAGATGACGTTACAGACGATCACCACCGAATGCCAGAGGTTGGTCAGCCTCAAACCTGATGCTATGATGATCCAGCAGTCAGCGAAACCTCCAACATCTTTGACCACCCAGTCAATACACGCTAGTCATTCTCACCCTGGTGGATCGCGGCCACTCAACCATGAACGACCTTCAAAGCCATCGACTCCCCGTTGGCAATGCGGGGATTGGCATTATGTGCGCTTGTGTCCATTCCATAAACATAAGTGCCAGAAATGCAATCGTCGAGGCCACAAGGAAGACCATTGCCGAGCTGACAAGCAATTGATCTCACGGCCAAGACNAGCATTTCGGGCACTGTGTGTAGTCGGACGCACGACAGGTCGACCCATCGTGTTCCATGTCCTCCTTGATATGATAGTGATGTCGGAGGCGGTGTCAACTTGTAGCCGAACTGTGGTACCGTTGAGTGTCAGCGTAATATACTTCCGCCTGGAAGCATAATCGACCAAGAAAGTGACGAAGATGGAGTTTGATTGTCGGGCCGACTTCTGGAATCGTCGACCGCTGGACTTCGGTCTTGGCCGTGAGATCAATTGCTTGTCAGCTCGGCAATGGTCTTCCTTGTGGCCTCGACGATTGCATTTCTGGCACTTATGTTTATGGAATGGACACAAGCGCACATAATGCCAATCCCCGCATTGCCAACGGGGAGTCGATGGCTTTGAAGGTCGTTCATGGTTGAGTGGCCGCGATCCACCAGGGTGAGAATGACTAGCGTGTATTGACTGGGTGGTCAAAGATGTTGGAGGTTTCGCTGACTGCTGGATCATCATAGCATCAGGTTTGAGGCTGACCAACCTCTGGCATTCGGTGGTGATCGTCTGTAACGTCATCTCCGGGTCGTGTTCCATCTTGTTCAGGATACGAGTGCGGATGTCAGCATCTGCCAGTGACTGGAGACCGCATACAAAAATTAGTGTTTTGAATTGATCATCGGTCATGGAGGAGAGCTTGGAGCGCTCGCACTATCGAATGACGTTTCCGGCATAGGTGACAAAATCTTCGGATTGGCTGTTGGTCAGCTGGAAACACTGATACCGGATGTTGAACGGTGAAGATTGTTCACCGAAGATTTGGCTGACACTTGACTGTATCATTGAAGGAGACATCGAGAGCATTCTTTGGCAAAATGAAGTTCGTATAGCGTTCGAACTCCAAGGGACCTAGTTTGCGTAATGGAAGTCTGACACGTTGGGCCTCATCGGCAGCGGCCAGCTCCACCTCAAGTACGTCTTCATGTTTTCGATACCAGATATCGAAATGGACACCAGAGGATTGATGAAAATGGAACTCTGAGATCGAGTTTCCGATGGACTCGATCAGCGGCCGCGATTGTGAATTGTTGCCGGAAGACGGACCCTGCATAGTCAGCTTTTGCGTCAACGTCTCGATCAGCTTCAGTTGCGCCTTCTCGGATTGAGCCTGTTGTTGTTGCAAAATAACCGTCAGCGCTTCTGCGGTTATTGAAATCGTGGACTCTTACTGCAAAACAGAGAAAGACCCCGTCGCCAGTTGTTATAACTTAGTCCTACTGAACACGAACGCGAATAACTGCTACGAACAACGGTGAACGAATAACGTGAATAAAGCCCCTTTCCGATTGGTCACCCCAAACCGCGATCGACAAGAACCAATGAGAACACGGACAAAGCAGACTCCGGATAGCGATTTATTTAGCCACCAGACGCTTTGCGAATGTACATGAGAAACTGGTCTGTATTTATAGAAAATCGTTGACCTTGCTGTGGCGTGAGCGCGCGAAGAAATATTTGAATCCCACGCCGAAGCATATCTCAGTAACGGCTTACGTTATCCGATTTTTGACAGCAGAATCGAATTCTACGGGTCAGGTTCACCCTGGCCCTAACAATGAGAATTGTAGGTACTGTCCACTCCATGTTGTTTTTCGATAAACAGACCTACTGAGTGTACCGTCTAGGCTCCTAGAAATAAGGACGTCTAATAATGGTAGTGAGTTATCTAACTCTGGTTCATAGGTGACATGGAGATTTCGATGGGCAGAGTTAAACTGATGTAAAAGGGTCATAAAATGCTCAAAATCAATGAATATTATGATATCTTCGACATGCCATTTATAAAGCAAAGAACGATCAATACAATCCGACAGTCCATCTTCGACCATTCCAAGAAAAATATCAGCCAGTGCTGGACCCAACGGACTACCCATTGCCACTCCGTCAACTTGCTTATAAGCACATCCGTCTAACTCAAATCGAATCTTTTCCTTACAAATAAAAATCACTTCTTTCAGGTAGTCATCGGGAATGGATAAAAAAAGTTTATGAATCAAAATAAAGTTACATAGATAATCAATTGCCACATGTAACGGAACGTTTGTGAATAGTGATTCAACATCAACGGAGTACATCTTTTGTGCGGAACTCACCGAGATATTCTCCAAGATATCACACAATTCAAAAGAATCCTTCAAAGAACGGGAGCTGAGGGTTTTGCGGATAGGGTCAAGGAGCCGAACTAGCCATCGAGCAAGTTGTTGGTAAGGTGAACCATCCATGGTGAGAATAGGTCTCAGGAGGACACTCGCCTTGTGGTGTACGAGTCCCAGTCGGTTTCAACCGTTTATACTCCCGCTCACTCATATATCCATGCAGTAAAAGAATTTGCAGCTTCCTCGATATCTGTTTTTCCACTGGTATGTTATTATCTGACGTACGATCAGCTTAGAACTATCTGTCGTAAGCCAGGATGGTACGCATTTTCATCACATAGTCAACTTTATTCAATATCACGATGCCGGCGCCTTTGTCTGGTTTCAGAAACACCACGTCCTGCATTTGTCTCAGTTGCTTGATGGCATCATAATATTCCGATAGTAGACAACAATGCTGGCGAACGGGTGAAGATATAAACTGGTGCCAGACACCGAACAATTTAGCACGAAACCAACCTGCAATTTCTGGTGAAGTGGGAGACAGCTCTTTTAGCTGGTCGTATAGGTTTTCAATCTGAATTTGAGTCGTTAACCGGTTGACTTTCTTCAGCGGGAGTTTGTGTTGTGAGCCCAAAGAAAGTACTTTCAACTGTGCTTGCGTGAACTGCTTACTTGTCAAGTTGTGGACATGCTTCAAGGTATCACTGTGAAAACTGGGTTTGCTAATGGTGCGATCTAACGAACCTTGGAGATTATGAAGTGTTCTGACTGCGGTTTTCTTAACAGTATCTTTGGCAAAGTTCTCAAATTTTATACGGCACACAAGGTTAAGTTCAGCTAACAGCATCAAAGCGATGCTGAGTGTCCATAAACTTGTGGAGATTTTCTAGGGCCGCGCTGAAGTGGGAATTGACGAGTCTGACAAAATTTTCGTTATTGATCAACAGTTTTCTTTTCAACGGATTTCTGAAGAATTCTGATGGAAATCGACCAGTCCGAATACATTCCTGATGGAAACTAATACGAGTTCGTTCACTCACCGTTTTACACCTCAATGTTAACAATCGATTCAAACCTCGCGTAGTGTATGGAGGGAGCCTTCGTTTGAGAAATTTGAAACACTGAGCTCCATTTATCCGGTTCATCAGGACAGCGAGAAGACATACATTGCAAGATGCAAGCATTTCGTTCATTCTCATCAGCCGGTTACATAAAACACTCGGTCATATAGGTTAGGCGCGTAGCGTCAAAACAATGAAATGAAAGTGTGTGAAATGATTTTATCTTGTCAACTTCGTATTTTCTGTGAGCTATCCAAATTGATAAACGGAGGACGATTGTTTCATCTTCAGAGTTTTTACGTTATATGAGTGCTTGAAAGCCAATATTGATTAAATGATTCAAATACAATCACACAGAGTAAATTTGGTCAATTTTCTGGCGAGCAGCCGACCTTCAATAAGTGGGTTTGTTACATGTTTGACAAAGTGAAGGTTAGATAAAAGCCGAACGAACCAGAAATTTGAAAGGATTGGTGAAGTAGCTTTATAGTGTGTGTTCCTCAATCGGGGTGACAAGTGAATAAAAAAGTAGTCGATTAGTAAGTTGTGAGTGGATACAAAAGGCCCAAAACACAAACTGTTGCGATTACAGCAAACAGTGAACAAAATCCACGGAACTTGGCCATCTAAGCCAGAAAGAAACGTCTGAACTGCGTGAATCTTACGGCAAACTAGAACCGGTTCACCGCCATTCACTTCAGAATGCACATAAAGATTTTGTGATGTGCTACAGAGGGACAAGGGCAGTTTGCTTGTTCACAATATGGTATTCAGCAGGGGAAATCATTCTAGGACCCAAACTTATGAGTACATTAAGTCAAGTGCTTCATTGTGACACTTTAAACTATCATAAGTCACTTTGGCGTATGTGCTAAGATCTTGATTGCAACTCACAATTACAGACAATGTGGTAACCAGTGCTTACTTCGATGAGTGTTGGCGCTGGGTCGCTTTTCACAGTTGAGAGTATACTGGCTTTGAGTTAAAGTACAACCAGCCTAATTGACACATATGAACCGGCCTATCTTTTTCTCTAACACCTAACTGTTTAATGGTAAATGTATTTAAACCAACCCACAGCTGTTACACAAACATGCAATGTCTTCAAATAAAGCGTAATAAATATCTCATCTTAATGTACATTTGGTTTTTAACTTCAACGATCACTGCGCACGTCAACAGAAAACATTCCTATGCACGGAACAATCATCCTACACAGTTCCCGTTGACTACGTGCACGATTTGTTCCTTCATCAGTTCTGGGTGCTTG
>QNGE01005496.1:10510-27822 GCA_008508345.1 Paragonimus westermani
ATCTGACATTTACCACTCAATATGTATGTATCTTTTACCACCCATTTATTGCATCAAAATTATCAATCAGTTGCATTTTACTGCTTCCGCTTTGGTCACCTTACTGACTGTATCAAATATTTCTAGATTGATTTCGCCAAGCTGCTTGCCCCCCAACTATATAAAGTGTATGTTAATTTCGCAAAAGTAACCGATGAGATGCGAACGAAATGTCATTGCGCAAGACATCTTACATGCTACTATTGGCTTTTTTCAAATTTATCGATGGGAACCACTGTTTCAAACAATATCATTTTGTTCTGTTTTGTTTGCTGCCATTTTTCAGGCGCCTCGACCTTCTATGAGGCCAGGAAATCTACCGGAATATGTATGTTAACAGCATCGAAGACTGCTCAGCAATGCGCTCTCACTGATCAACTAAGCTGGGTGTGTTGGTGGAGACAACCCATCTAACTTTTTTGAGCTGCGCCTTCCTTTTCGTGGAATTCGTCTTTTGGTAGGTCTTTAGAATTGTAATTTTGGGAGTACGTTGTCTAATTCAGTGTAGGTAGGTAAATTAAATTATTCCATGATCTCCATGACCGTACAAAGACGTGATATTCGGATTACAAATAATGTCAATTTTTTTCATTAATCTCGGTGGTGATGGAATGGAATCAGGGCAAGACTGCTGTTAGTCCACTTGTCAACTTTTGTGGTCCTGGACATGCTGAACTAGTCCAGCTTCGATTACTTCTTTGAAGAAATCCTCGGCGAAAGAAAGCATTGTAGTGCCGGCTATATGGTCAGTGAATTCCGGGTTCAAGTGATCAAAATCTCCCATTAATTACTTTTGGGTTCAAACTAAAGATAGCATTCTACACATGGTAGCATGCACGATTTTATCGGCATCCCTGTGCACAAAAGACGGTATTCAACTCACACCAGTCAAACAAGTGACGCTTTAAGTGAGACCGACTACTAGCCGGATTGAATCTGGAAGATTATGTGCCGGACGTAATAAAGGGCCACGTCACATCTTGTACCGGTTTCCTCATCATTGCGGAACCCCATCATACCGCGGTTGTACAGTTCACCGACCCGCCCATCCTGTTTAGGCCAGTTCTACGCTATGCCGAATTCAAATGTGTTTCGCTCGGAGCAGCGGTCTCAAAGCTCGTCCAAATTATTAAAGTATAAACCCGTGCTGAAACAGGGAAAATCGTTTTGAATTTTGTGACAGCATATCGTTGTCCTCACACGGATCTGAGGTTCCGTGGACTGTCAGAGTACGATCGGATCCCAACAGGCAATTGTGAGCGGGCTGCCAGCCAAGCTGCAAACGTTTATTCTGTCATTTTGCTTGCTAAGAGGGATGTTCTGAGAAATCGATGCGTACCTAACAAAGCCAAGTGCGCCAGCCGGGTCACATGATTCACGTCAACACCTGTCAGAGCGGAGTGAGTAATGAGTGATGCTAAGTACTTCCACTGGTACCGCTTGAGCAATGACATCGAAGCTTTTTGAAACAGGCAAAAATATGGCAGGCGAACTGCTTCACATTCATTACCACGGGCTCAGTTTCATCTGACCAAACTGATCGATTGACATCTATTAACACTTGCTGAGTCATGTACATGATTGGTTGCTTTGTCATTCGCTGTTGTGCAACTACCAACCGTTTATCGCAGCCGGACGGCCACTGCTTGCGCATCGGTTCTTAGACATACTTGTCCACTTTCGCGCTTGCGACTATCACTACAGTACATGCTTTCCCAGCGTCGTTCTACTGCAACAGCAGACACAACGGGCACATCGTGCATTGTAATGCTCTTGCACCTATGTTCACCAAGTGCCTGGTTTTCTGAAGTGTTGCAGTCCAAAACTAGTTCTGTTTTAGCTGACTTGTTTGAAACGCCATCATCTTCTCGGTCAGCTAGGATGTCAAGAGTACTCCGCAGGGGACGCGGTACAAGAGCAAAATTACGGTCACAGGTTCCTCGTCGTCCTCGAATTCGTTCTGGGGAGATATCAGGCTACTGCGAGCTGTTTAGAAAATTTTAAAAATTCCTAACTGTCATGTTCTTCCCAATCGGCTGGAATCACAGAACCGCTCCCCAGCTTACTAAAAACGATTACTGGCCGACGCATGACTAAGGAAGAGGTTGGTAATGCCATCCTAGTTGTGTTGTGTGTTCCTTTTGGCGTATATGTAACTACGGGCGCTTAACCAGTGGTTGATCAGACTCCTGATGCTTTCTCCTGGTGGTCTTCCCCGTGGGCCTGACAGTGCAGTCGAGTGGCCGTGCGATAGCCGACCACTGGGATGCCTATCAGTGGTGGACTACTGGCCTCCGCATGCTGTAACTGACAATTTGATCAGCTGCCCAGTTAGAACACCTGAATCCGATGGGAAAAATAACAACATCGTTGGGACGTGTTTCCAGTGCATTTTCGCGTGGTGCTGACTGACAACGAGGTTTTATTTGCGTGAGTACGCGAGCTGAACAACAGGGAAGAAATCTGAAGTTGCGGTCCTAGAAGAATGCGATATATCCGTAAAACGCAGATAGAGCTAGAGAGCACTTAGAAAGTTCGATCAGTTGTATGCACTTTAGGTGAACTGGGAGTATAGTGAGGATAGACAGTCGCACCAGACTACTCACACCACTATTCAGTAGCCGCACGGATCGGAATGATCGCGGGATAAATACGGGAGAGATATGAGAAGGATCATTAGAAGGCATAATGACATTTAATGACTTTCGTCACGTGATGGAACTGAGACATGGTGTTTAAAGTGACTGGAGCATCCTCAGAAGAGTGCGGTGTGCAAATGAGTGTTTTTGGTCCTAGTCCCGTTGAGACGCTTAAGTGGTGTATTGGTTTCTCCAATAAAACAACCTCCGTGTCATCCGCCTTCTGAACTCACAACAGGAGTAACTGACAAGAAGAAATCATGCGTAAAATCAGGGTGCTGAAATGTACGTCCACTCACTGTTCTCTTCATATCTGTCGACAGCTGTTCACATTTTTGTTAGTCTTTACCCGAATGCTTTTTATTCTGTAGCTGTTAGCGATTGTCTGCTTGGTAGAGCGAATTTGAACTCCAGGCTCCATCGCATGTGATTATAATAGGCTTGGAATTACTCAGGTGATTTTGTTTTTAAATTGGGGGTATTGTCAACGGAACACATAACCCAATCCAAGCAATCCCAAATGATACTCTGTTAGACGTGTTCATTTGACCTGCAATGTGGGGTAAAATTTTTTAAAGCACCATAGTGCTTTAAACCTTGTCTCACACAGACAAGAAACCAAACCACTGGTTAGACGCCTGTATAACCAGAGGCTAGTTTGAAGACTTCAGAAACAAGCGTCTATGAAAATGCGCGCACTGACAAAATGTGGCTTTGTATAGATTAAACACTTTTAATCTGCCACTAATTACCCTGATGAGTTGAGGTATCACAACAAGATGAGAAGTAGCTCTCACAAAACGTTGGGGCTTCGTGTGTGTTGTGCACACGAATGGACGTTACTAAATTTACACAGAAGTGCCATTGCAGTTGAACGTACTATACAGGATGATTCAGTCTTGGATAGTGATATCCGTGGTACGTAACAGCATTTTGGTAACCGCGTTCCTACACTTGATTGGGAACATTATTACATTAGCCAGTAAATTTTCGTTCTGTTCTTTTTTAGTTTCAATCTTCTAAGCCATATATGCTTTGCTTAGAGAAGGTGTTAAGATGTGAAACGCTTGTATTTCACTTTCCACAATGTACAGGGTTACCGTGACGTATCTTAATACTAAGCCTAATTTAATACATCTTACCACTAGACTGGTACCTATACTTTTCTCGGATAAAATTGGCTGTTGATCAAGATAAGTTAATCATCCATTAACATTGGCGCCTAACTCAGCTTTTCTACGGGATGCTTACCAGTACAACAGACAAATTTGTTATTCCAATATGGTTCTCGGCAGCTAAAAGACCAAGATCGTAGGGATATATATATATATATATATATATATATATAACACCAAGATTGTCTAAATGTAGCGGCTGAGTTGAAGAGATCAATACAATCTCAACAACCAACGACCAATCTTTGTGACAACCCGCGGCTATCACGCTCTCTTGCAATAACACTGATTCTCTTTGTGGTTACAAGTTACGAATGTCGAAACGATAAATGAAAGATTTTGTAAAAGCCTACCCAGCTGAAGCTGGAACGCGTACTACAAGCAGCTGAGCTGGTATCTCAAAAGAGTTTGTTCACCGCGGATGTTCATTAAGATTAGTCTGTTGCTGATGACGTCAGATATGACCTAACACACTCCCTGATTTTGTACTCCCACTTTTTCCTTCTTATTTTCTCATTTGCCGCGGTTCAAGTTGAAACAGCAACTTCCATCCACTTGCTGAGGAGCATCCAATGAACAATGTTAAGTGGGTGCCAAGTGAACCTTGTGCAAAACTTGATCTAAGTCACTGCAAACTTATCTAGCGGAGGACACATCGGCTCTGATGAAGGGTTTCCGAATAAAAGGGTGGCAGAATTAAAAAGTTCTAATCAAACGTGAGTAGTGGTCGACTTGTCTTTGTCGGCTACGTTCTTAGATTCAGACTGATGAGGCAGTAAAAATAGCCGAGTATTAATTAACTCGTGGATGATTATCTGCGTTCATTCTGATGATTAGCTTCCATTCGCACCTAAGCCTCCTTGACAAAAAGTTGTGTGCTCCGATGTTCACGTTTTCATATACTCGCGGTTTATTCATTCAGATAGACTTCCTTAGTCAACCTCCAATGTAAAGCGTAGCTAGTCTCTAGTTTCACTCATGATTGTTAGCATTGCACAAACTTGCCAAACAGGGATTTCACTCGAGTCCAGCGTCTCAGGAGGCAAACTTTTCAAAAGCTATGCCACTCAATCCACTGTAGCAACAACCGAATCTGATCTCAACAGTTAAACATATTGGCTTGTGAATAATACACATAGATAAGATTCAAGCTACTGCCTAATATATGAGTAGCAAAGTCCACGCGCATAATTGTGTCCCTAGTATTAAAATCAGTGACAGCTTTCGCATTCATACGTTCGCCGAGCTTGGCATTTAGGTTGTAAACGTTTCATCACCAACCGAGGTGACATTATCGATGCGTAATTGTTTCAGCGTATAGTTCTGAGCGTGGAGTTTGGTGAAGTTCGATGGATGGCCGCTCCTATATAGTAGAGTGAGTTGACCTACTAACCTGAATTCTGGTTGGTCGTTATCCGTTGTTTGATCTTTGGCCTGATCCACCATTGGTTGATTTTTTTGCACTTGAACTGTGACCCGATGTCCGATCTGTTATTCCCTGGAGTTTGATTGGCTGCTCCCTGTCGCTGCCGCATTTTGACCTCGAATCAGATTGGTTGTCAATTGACTGGGTGTGTCGTCTCTTCGTCTTGGAATTCCGCCCGATTGGTTATCCACTGTACTGTTTCAACTTTGGTCTGATCAGTTCCACTTGCTCCCGTTTGGGTTTACCGGCATTTGGACTTGATGGCGTCTGCGTCTCTTCAGATCGCATTGGTTCATAGATTTTGTCCAGCTCGATGTGTTTTTTATTGACCCGGTTGATGAGCGCCGAGTTTCGAGAAATTCTCTTGCATGTTTAGTGTTTGCCTGAGTAAAGATTTCTGTGGTATTCAGGTTGAAGGCGTGCCCAGTTTCATCCTCACGAGCGGAGATCAGGGGAGGTTGATCGAGCCTCTTGATGGCTAGTTCGTGTTCATAATTTCCGTCCGATTAGGCCGACTTATTGTCCACAGTCACTGCATCGGATTTTGTCAATGGCGTTTCTCCTATCGGCGGGCTTAGGTTGTTCTTTTGGCTTTGATAATATCCTTCGTAGTGTTGCTGTTGGCTTGTTGGCTAGCGTGATATCATGTGGTCTCAGAAGTCTTGCGGCGAATTTTGATACGGTTTTGATATATGACAGTACTGCTTGTCTTGTTGATGGTTCGGTAGAGTTCGGATCTCTTTCTTTCTGTAGTAAACTCTGTCTGATGGGATTTTGTGGGTGCCTGTTGTGGAGAAATAGTCGGTATAAGTAGTTTTCTTTTTTCCTCCGGATCTCTGCGGCGCTGCAGTGCGTTTTAGCTCGTTTGAACAAAGTTCGAATGCTGCTCTTGTTATGTCAGACTGGGTGATTACTGCGAAAACTAAGGGGTTGGTCCGTGTGTGTTTCCTTCCGATCTCCAGTGTTCCACCAGGTTTACGGCTCTTTTAATCTGTTCGTAGATTAGTCTATTTAATTTGAAGCACGTCGACAAACATAGTTCCGTGAGATTGCATTTGCTTTCCGGTTTCAATTATTCATTCGGTCGGGGATTTTCTTTTGGCAGCCTTCGTAGTGTCATTTTGGCTAGGGTGAGCTCAATGGTCGTGAAGAATGTTGTGACACCAAACGAAATCATTGTTTCATCTTTTCCTATCCTGAGGTGTTTTAGTTTGTTCAAGAATTGTACAGCATTGCTTATGGAATGTTCTGATCCGTCGATGAGATATCGTAGCCCTTTGAATAGATCTTTCACCAAATTGTATGTCAGTGTGCCCGGCAGAGATACAACTGGTCGTAGTGGGATACCATATTTGTGTATTTCTGGTAGTCCGTAGAAATACCGTTCTTGAGTGTACTGATCAACCGCAAACCTGATGGAACACCGGAGATCTCAGTTTACCGGATGGAAACACACACGGACCAACTCGTTAGTTTTCGCAGTGACGACCCAGTCTGACACCCAGTCTAAACTCTGTTCAAACGAGGTAACTGTGGCAAACCGCTGGTCAATGACCATGGAAGTTCTGTGGTGAGGAAGTATGACCCACTTTACAACTTTGAATTGTCTTCCTACTATGTTCAAATGAAGATATCTCCGATCTTCCATGAGATACGTGAATACCAGTGATGTGGTTTAATTTTGTTAAAACGGTCTGTGATCAGCTCAAGGCTTATCAGTGGTCGGCCTGAGAAGCCACTGGGAACTATCAAAGGTAGCATGGATCCAACTTTAATGAACAGGCGACACCGAATGTTCCACTGACGTAATCGATAGTCGAGAAGATAACTCGTACGTCTGGAGAAACAGCAACGTTCGCGATCCTTTCTGACCAACCGCTGGACCTTCCGGCTATCTCTAGAAAGTCCACTCTTCTAACTGTTAGTCAAGGTTTTGGTGGGACTAGGCCTAACGACTTGACGAATGTTACTGCAGTCCACACTACCGTTGTGTCCGCAGAAGACGCTTGGCCCACGAGTTCGTTTGTTGCACAAACTCCTGTACAGGCCATGTCAAAAATTAAACCACACGCGTACATTCATTTGCACGGTAGACATGCACTCACACACATTAGGTGACAGTAAGTTATCATTCGCCCCGGTGGCATTTTTCACACAGTACATATACACTATTCCGATAGTCTCTTCTCGTCTTCTTGGCGTTCGGGGCTTGCCCTTCTGTTCCTGAATGTCGCCTGTGGGTAATATATTACTTCTGGGTAGTATTCTGCTCAAAACAAAACTGCCTGTTATACAACACTACAATGGGAGACTTTCCTGTCAAGAGTGATCAACTAGCAGGTCAGGTGAAATGTGCGTATTATCTGGGGAATGTCGTTCCACTTGAAATTACTGTCTGATTAGAAATTAAACCATATCTATTGGAATTAACTCTGAAAGTATATACAAAGTAACATAACCATTTCCTTTGTTTGATTACTACTAATTAAGCTTGACAGATTTTGTTACTATTGCCGTTTGTTCGTTTTTCGCACAATGACAACTGTCGGAACTCAATCCAGTCGGGTATCTAGTATTCCGGTTATCATACAGTGTTCACTTACGACAGAATTTTAGAATGTCTACATACTGTGCTGTATGAGCACAGATGAGTCATGATTGTAAAACATAAAATTTTATTACATTCAGTTAATCAAACCATAGAGTGAACAAATGACGAGAGATTTCATAGAAACCATATGTGCAGCAAGTTAATGTTTGAATACCATCTTTTAGACGTGGTTAAAAACTCTGTGGCTTCACGACAGGCTAGACTTACCTTTTCGACGTACAATGTGCAACCATGTAGTAAGCCAGTTTGAGAGAATTTTATCGTTTTTCTAAAACCACTGTCTGCTGGTGAAGTTATACCCGCCTATGAGCCACTGTAGCCTTACTAGACCGGAGTGAATAGTCGAGTCCAGAGATATACAAATATATCTTATCTAAAAGGAAATCAAACAAATCAGCTAAACCGGTTAGTAATTCGTTATTTGACATTGGAGTTCCCACAAGTCTGATTTGTTCATTAGTGACTATTGTGTTCTTCAGCTGAATATAGAAAAGAAAGTTGCTGCCGGTTTTTGAGATTATCACAGGGAACAATTCTATAAGACGAAAAGTTGAAAGACCAAACTATTGCCCATCACGGGTTCTCAAAATTTCGGCAGAGTGTCTTCTTTTCAAAACGAGTTTGAAATTAAAATCAACAGAAAAAATGCACTTTTCTTGTCGGACAAACCATAGTGTCACGTCCAACTGACTGACTCACATAATTCATTCTATTACCTCTTCGCTTGCCAAACATTATGAAATAGTTTGGAGGCAGATTTTCAGCTTCAACGATCCAGTTGATATTTCAGAATGAAACCTCATACTAACACCCCAATTGACGTAACGATTCCAATCTCGTCTACACATGACTTGTCACACACCATTTCACCAATCAAATGCAATCTAACTCACTACCCTACCGTACCTTGTGCTTAGTTGTCAAGATCCACTGCGTCTTTTCGAATAAATCACTGTTTCTATTGTATGTTCCAGGTCTTCTCGGCTTAATAAAAATCCTCCACGTGGTACACAAATGGTGTTGATTTGGATTATGTAAATTAAGAGAACAAGAAATATAAGCCAGTTTTAAGTCTAAGAACGGAATTCATTAAAAAAATGACTGGATACAATCTTTTTCTTCGTCAAAGCTTAGTTGCCATTCCTGTATCCATGCTGATATTCAACTTAGACGAAGGTAATTCGTAGTCAAATATTTTGGAATTACGTTTGCTTCTACAAGATGCGGGAAAGTTTATGTTGATGGACTTTTTATTCCAAAGTTCACCCTTTCATTTTCTGTATCTGATATAAATAACGCACCTAAAACTACACGAAATGGAAGCAGTGGAAATGTTTTAGACCAGAGAAACTGTTCGTACCGGTGTCTTAGTATCTAACGAATTTAAAAAAAGCTGGTAGTCAAATTTTTGATTTTGCCGTCAACTGATGAAAAGTCGTTCTATTGTGTGTTCATCGCATCATCGAAACCAATTTTTGAGGTGAAAACGCTCTGATATTATTAGTTTTAGCCTATCCAACAAAGTTATAATTTGCCAGTTTGGTCGGATTGCAAACTAAAGAAATTACCAGTACGAACAAACTATCTGATCTCGAGTGGTTAACTTTATACGAACTGAATTTTGCGTTCAGCATAACAGAAAACTCAACTACACTCCTGTCTAATTGCATCAGCTACACAGCGACGTGTGCTGCGTATCGTTCATCTCGTTACACTCTTACCGACGAAGTTGTTCTAGATCTGCCCAACAAGCTGAGTGTCTGTCTGCTCCTCGACAGGAAATCACATGGGGTAGGAGTGAAAAGCGAACTTTGTCCAAATTTTTGGCAAACCTATCAATCTGCACGACATCAGTGTGCACAAAAAGTTGTAGGTCGGTAGAAATTTTGATTACAGAGGAAGCCATGAGGTAAGGTTATTTTTAAACACAAATCATTACCGATACACGGTTCACGTCTAATGTTATTAGTGGAACAAAAAGAAACGAATCTTTTCGTGGTTATCACAGTATGTCAGACAGTTTGACAACATGCTGCTTCTCTTTTCAACGTGGTGCACATCAATCTAAGAACAGTGACTAAATAAGAACGGGACAAGTCAAATCACAAACAGTAAAAAAACCAAGAACACTCAATTCTCTTTGCAGATTTATAAGCGCCTATGTACTAAACGTGGTTTTGTAATAAAATACAGGATTTACATGTGCACGGTCATGACATACATAGCAAGAGAACTAGACGGCTGTTAATCAGGCCGAAATGGTTCTGTGTAGAAGAGATTACAAAATGAACAGCAAACTCAACACTTCATACAGACTTTTAGTTAGAACGGAATGCCATTGAAGATAACTTAGTTTTCTCAGCTTCGCATCTCCCGTTAAAAAGGCACATGTGTATACCTAACGAGGCCAGTCATGCTTTATCAGTGACATGCTCAACTCTTCAAGTTGCATAATAAAAATCTTCGTAAACTTAATGTTGCAAGTCGATGTGTAACTTGTTCATTGAACTGGTTGCGGGCAGACAGTAAACGTTTCGCTTCCTAGCATGAACGGTTGTTGTGTGGAACCAGCTTTAGGTTACGTATGCCTAATAAGTACAAATAATAACGAACTCAATCAAGGCGTGTCAGTCATGAGCGTGCACAATGTGAAATTTTTAGACCGACATATCCACAGTTATCTGGAAAAATTAAAGTTTACAGAAGGAAGCGCATTACAGCAATACAGTGTACTTTTTAACGAAACATCTGATGCACATCCTTACCAAACAAACTATAAATCCGTACTGATACGTTGAGGGTAAAACTGTCAAACCAACATATCATATTCACAAAACTGAAAAAACATGTATATAGTAGCCCGAAATAGCCAATAATAATCGAAAATATACTTGGGGGAAACTTTATGCTAGTTTCTAAACAACAATAATAGTACTGAGAGTGGACGAAAGATGAACTGAAGTAGTCAGAGTCACATACACCGTAATTATTCACGCAGTTAATTAACAACAATGCTGTAGAGATATAAGTTACAATGAGTACACAAGCCGAAATTTAAACGGAAATCTGGACTTCCGTAGTAATAAAGTTTCATCTCAGGGGTTCTTATCTGCACCGGTTACATAGCCGGTGCTTCTACAATATCTGTTGTCTGACCTGAAACAGGCTCAGAAATCTTCCTATCATATCGAGCAACGTTAGTGTCGTGAATTTTATACAGCTTTATCAACATGTCTCTGAAGTAGACGGCCATTAGCTAAATTAACCATTATGCACACATGATCACCGAGTGCTCAGTACTATTCTACAGGAAGGTGGGGTTTGGTTGTCACGATGAAAAACAAGTACAGCGGACCTCAGTGGGCAAGTTGGTTTTTAAAACGTTTTGTGTAAATGGCTTAGCTAAACTTTGCCCTGTTGTCATATGATCTGCATTCCAGTACTGCATCAGAAAATTATGAACACTTTTGATGATCTTATAGGAATAGCCTGTATTAAAAGATATTATAGTATTTTTAACGGTAAGTACGAAGCCCTCAGCTATCCCATTTTATTGAGAATGTAACGCGCAGTCGTAACCAACAAACACGAAAGGATTTAACTTGCATTGGCTAGTAGAGCATGTTGCTGTGTTGTTGGCACAGTTTTACTTTTCATTTGTGTAATTCGTATGCGTGACTTACTGGGTAGTTGGCTTACGCTTGTTCTTGTTTTCCTATTTCAGGACTGTTGTTGGAACCACTACTCCAGAGGAACGCTCTCCCATGGTGTCTCCATGTTGTCCCAAAGTTGGTCCGCAAATGCTACCGGCTTTCAGAGTAAAAAACAGCCGACTTGCATGTTGAAACAGTCAACAGATGCCTGTGGCCTAACCCACTCAACCAGTCGTCCACCAATTGTGCGGCAAAATGACTGTCGATGGCGGTAACCAATGCACTTGGAACTCCTCTTCTTGAATTCTTCTGGAATTCAATAAGTATGAAGGTGGCACATGATGAATTAGTTAACTACGCCACTAGCCAGTGTAAACAGAAATCAAGTATGACCCGACAGTGGTAGTCGTTCAGAAATAACCCGCAAAAATCCTGATGTATGCACTGCCAAACTTCGCAAGAATTCGAACGTGGAACCAACTTGGAGTTGCTTTTCCGTATGAGACGGACAAAATCACTTGTCGTTCGCTCACTGTGTGTGTCAGTCTCTGGCCACCAGCATAACGAACGCGCCAAGGACTATTTCTACTGGCCGGATCGGGTTTGAGAACAACAGAGCATCCAAAATTTCGAAATAACTTGTTTTAGTCCCTAGATTATTTAGAGTTGGTCTGAAGATGATTCCGGGTCATATGGTAAAACTTTCTTAACAAACCAAACCAATGATTAATCCTGAGCTGCTCTAAAATGAATAGAGTTCTGTACAAGGTTGACCAGAATGTGTAACACAAAATTACATAGCGAAGTGTAGGAGGCACAACAGATCTGCCGACAAAACATAAGGCTACAACCAGTGTGATTGGAAGCTGTTCGTATCGGGCATAAAGGTTTAGACAGTTTTTTTGTAGTTGTATTCCGAACGTCATTTATAACCGAAGTAACAAAATGAAAATATTTTCTAGTACCGCGTACTGGGTTCTGTTGACTCACTAATAGTGATTAAGCTAAAGAACAGTAGGAATTTCTAGTACCTGAATAGAAACTGTACGTGGGAAATTAATCTACATGTTGTATGCATATGAACAATCGGTGGTGGATATCACACGGGTATGTTGAAAAATCACTGCCACACCATTAAGCCATGGCTACAAACAAGCTGGTGAGCTATTTGTAGACAGAAACGAAACTTAAGCCTTACAGTACCATCTGTTATAGTAAAGTGCAAATAATTGAGGTTTTATGGAAACAAGTCAGCCCAATAGAGAGCAAGCGCTCGTTTTTGAAGCTGAGCATAGTCACCTTGTGTTATACGAAAAGATCTCAAAAATATACTGTATTGAATATCTGTCTCACGCCAGCACAACATCTACATGTGCATAAGACACATCAGCGATGACAGTAACTAAAAGCTTGGGCGAAAATAGTTATGGAAAAGCACAAATGACGCAATATAGTTTCCTAAGTATAATTGCACAAAAATTCGTATGAGAAAAATATCTCAAAAGGATTTTCTACTTTTTGAGTAAACTTCAAACTAAAAACATGAGTAATATCGGAGCGAACCCGTGAATGAACTCAACTCATCAACAGTTTTTAGAGTGAAGATATTTGACAGAAACAGGTATCTCTCAGAATCAGGTCGTAATCCAGTGTCATCAACCAAGTATCTGAGACTGGAAGTTGTAATGTAGAGAAGAGTTGTCGGAAAAAAACAGTGAGATTTCAAACACAGAGGATTTCACATAAAGCAAATAAGCTATCATGGTAAATACGTTTGGTAGAACCATGTACAATATCATCCTGATATATTACAAAATCTTCAAGATTGGCAGTCATTGTGTTAGTCGCATCTTAAAAAATTGTTGACGAAATATTTAACTCGAGACTGTAACACAGTATGTGTGAGAAATCTACAAGTATTAGTTGTTATAGTTAGAAGACTTGAAGCACTGTTACCAGGAAGTTACAAGTATCCATCTTTGGGATGAGGTTCCTGAAAGTGCTTTGAGACAACAAATCAATACAAGAAGCCTTCCGCTTCCTCTGTCATTCAAATTCACTGTGACAAGTGCTTACTTAAGACAATGCGATAGACACAACATATTCTGTGCATTCGACTGACATATTTTGAAGGTGCTACAGTATGACTAGCCCATACGGAGCATTCCACAGAACTCCGTGCTGCTCCCGAAAGTAACTCACACAATGAACTGTGGACAGGCTGACGGGGATCAAATTGAAGTGGGCTCGACAGTCCGAAGACGGATTGAACAAGTTTTTGATCTACATTTTGATCGCCAGTGTGACATGCTTCACTGCATTTATGTCGTTTGCAATTGCGAAACGGACAATTAAGTCTAGAATGCTTATGACCACATGATTTGCATTTATTCCAATGTTGGTCAGATTTTGGATACGGATGACGTGATTCGAATGCTGCATTTCTTCAGTGCTTTACCTAACTAGTAGCCGATTTTTTTTCTGCATGCTTGTTTTCCAGCATCGTTGACACTATATCACCATTGGTTCTTCAATCGCTGCACCTTTAATATCTTGAAATTGTTCAGTGAGAAATGTCAGATTGGAAGACTATCTGATACTGAAAACACGAGGTATTTATTTCGCAATTAACCAATTCCGTCTCTGAATTTTGGTGGATCAACGGAATGACACCTTACAGCTTGAGTTTAAAGTTGAGGTATAAATGCATGAACATCATAATTTTCCCTCATGATTAAAACTTGAAAGTTTGCTATACCCCCAACTTCAAAGGTGGTAGGTTGAACAGTCTTCAGCATCAGACACTTTAAGGAGGCGTACAGAAATGAACTGGGATGATCGGGAAACCTGTTGCTGTCGCTGCCAATAGCCACAAAATATGCAGTGCTTCATTTTCTTTTTTCTTCCCTCCTTAAGTGTGATGCACCGAATTCAGGTGTGTTCCAAATACTTTACAATATCTTACGAAATTCATCGGATACTCAGACTATCCAAGGTGCAAAAAGCCACCAATAAAAAATAATGGCCGCTACGCTAGACGTAACAATCTGAACACAAAATGGTAATCGTAAATGTGCTCAGTTGGTGCTCAGGACCATTTTTTGCACAGTAGCAGCAACAGAGGGAGAACCACTGTGGTTGTAAAATAGTCAGCATTGGATGTAGCGTAGGTATTCGTGCAGTTAAGCAAAACAAGGTGTTTAATTTTGAGTTACGGTCACTAATGTAAATATAGGTGTATGTAATGTCTCTTTAATGTGCGAAGTGATTTCAGAATACAAAGCAAACTGGTTACCAATTTTAATACCTAATTTAAATGTCGTTTCTCACTTGATTCACGTCATACCATCACCCCCACGTAAAAGACGTCTGGAGAATTGCATAGTTTTTGTACAACAATGGTATATTCAACTGCTTTAATTGGGCCACATTTATCCGGTATCTTCGTTTCAGTAACAGACCTTCGTTTTTGTTTAATCTTCGGTATGATTATCTTAATAGTCTAATTCAATTTCTTAGCTAAGTTGAGAAAGCTTCACACCTGCTTTCCACATATTTCCGGGTTAGTTAAAGAGCTACCCGGGCATCAGCTCTCTTCTCAATCAGGTTGTTTAAGTGATGGTTAACTCTTACCTGAACTAAGTCACACTATTGTATTTTGTGCAGTGATTACAACCCATTTAGTAGTGCACGATGGATTGATCGACTCAGTCATTTGTTGGAAGAGGTACTTACGGTTGGCTAATTTTCCGAACTTTCTGCGTTTTGATTCCAATTCTTAACGGCAAAATCGAAGCTAACAAATGTTCATTTGTAAGAAATTTCTTCTCGGCGACTACGTGAACGTACGGTTATATATGTTTTCAGAAATTTACGTGTTATGTTGACTCATTGTTTTACTACTTTGTTGATATTCACAAAAGGCAGGCTAACATTTCGTTCTATGATGTAACTCTTTCTTCATACTTTCTAAGCATTACCGTATGGTGAAGAAATCAACAAACCTGGGTATAAGGGTAACTTACGAAATCAAGGACAGAATGTACCGAGGATAAACAATGCTCATAAAACGTCAAATTTTATTTGGGCACATCCGAGGTGTTCCGAATGTAAATGATGCTACACAGTGACAGAAGTGGAACGCAATCCAACAATAGACTGTTTTAACAGAAGGTCAATCACTGCCGTTGTAGAGAGAAGAAATTACATGCGCGTGATAAGATTTACTGAAAAACATGTTGCATCTATTCTCGCCAATTCCAACAGATGTGTGCGGTGATGTCTGATATGACAAGTAAGTATGGTTGTCAAAACAGGGTGAAAAATAATGAAAACATCACAGTTTTCCCTCGCAGAATATTTCAATGTTACGTCCGAATAGAAGGCAAATTAGGGAAACTGAAGCAGTTCATCAAAAATCCGCGGGAAAATTGATCTATCTACCCAGGTGAGTGACTAAATGTGATGAGGGAGACTGTACCTGTGAGTAGTCGTGGGATGCTGACTGGTGAACTCGATGAGAGTGTAGAAAATAGTTGAAGAGTAACGAAGGGAAAGAGTTACTGTGAACTGAGATGTCCGGGGACATAATGTCCACAAGCGCAAGACAGTCTCGTATTAAGCTCGATAGTCAGTGAAATACTTATCGTAACGTAGAATCACTCCGAGTGATCTAAAGTAACCGGGTCACAGTGGTCGTTTTACTGATTAAGACCAAATAAGCACGTGTACATGTATGTAACTCAAGGGACATAGGACTGGGCCATGCGTGTTTCCTAATTGGAAGTGAGCGGAGATACTCCATATGCTTCCGAAGATCCTGAATGCAGTTAATTCAGTCGAATTGGTGAGGTGGATGTATCCAACTAGTGGTTACTTCAATATCTGAGTACAAGTCTGTGGCTGACTACTGAGTAGTATTATGGGTAGCATCGTGCGATCGCAAGAACATGGATTTCGACCTTGAAATGGCCGCGGGAGGAATACAAGGAACCTTGAAGTGCAGTACCGCATGGAATGGTTCTTGCTACATAAAGGGACTGAACACTTGCATCCGTGGCAACCGTGACTTTCTGAGAAGAGTGTCGAACGCAGATGGGTGTATTTGCTCGTGGTCCTTTGAAGCACAAGCCATGGATTAGTTTCCCGAATAACCTTCGTGCCATCCGCGTTCTCGGTTCACAACACCAGTTTGTTTAGGGTGATTCCAAGATCGCCCTCTAGGATTGGCCTGATACTCAACAGGGTAAGCGGTTGGCGTTTAGTTCGTTCGTGATCAGATGCATGGATAATCAATAATGCCTCCAACTTCCGGTTCAAAAACCCCACCAGACCATTCGAATAGAAATGGTATGCAATAATTCTGGTAGGTTCACAACCAAGAATACACTTCCAGTCACGGAAGAGATAGCATTGGAATTACGCGCCTCTGTCTGTAGCAACCATGGAAATTAGCAATTCAATGGAGAAGAATCACCCTACCAAGAGTCGCATTGGTATTACGTGATGAGAGGGTAGACATTGATAAACCAGTGAAATGATCTACACATGTGAGTAGGAAGGCCTTTCGATCGGAATGTGGCAATAGACCAACAGTATCCAGGTGGATCTGTGAGAACCGGGAATTTGTGGTAGAGAGGGCTGGGTCGAGAAAAACACAGCACCAGGTCTGGTTGCGTTGACAGTGCAAACAGAATTTGTCTTAAACGCGTACATTCTGGTTCATACTACTGTTGTGAATCCAAAAGGCGGACGACACAAAGGTTGCTT
>QNGE01005496.1:31987-42961 GCA_008508345.1 Paragonimus westermani
ATATGTCATTCTGTCCTCCAACGATCCATCCCGTATCTCTGCCGTATTTATCACGCGATTATCTCGATCCGCGATCATCTCGAACCGCTGCTACTGAATAGTGGTGTGAGTAGTATGGTGCGACCGTATCTCCTCACTACACTACGACAAACTTAACGTTGAAATAAGTAGTTTGAGGGTGGCGCGTATTCCAGTGAGTGAGAACGAATGTAAGAGGTTGAACAATGACTTTCGGCAAGAGGGCGAATATTGAATGTGGCCATGCTGCACATCATATTAGAGGGAGAATAAGGAGGAGGGATTCTGGACAAATGGCAGTCAGGTGATACATCTTTGCTGTTGCGGTGTGCTTGTGCCAGTTTCTCCAGGCTTGCGCTTGATGAGAATGAAGACAAATTAATGTGTAATCTGTAGTGCGCACATGCTACCACATTGGCAGATCCTGTAGTGTGACGAATATCTGCCGTCAGTTGTGCGATGAAATCAAAATGGCGGATTTCCCGGGGGGACACTTGTCATATGGGACGTTCAAGGTGTACACAGTTTATGATCAGTTGAAACAATGAAAATACTACATTCCACCAAATGAGGAAATGCTGAATTGATAGCCAATTTACAAGTGGTTCTATGTCGGATGTACTATAGTAACATGCTTAAAGGAGAGCGTTTGGAAGAAAAACGAAAGAGACAATAATTCCTCATTGATAAGCTGTTGGATTACTCTTCCAATAGTATTTGTTGAACCATCGGCTGAGGGTAATAATCGGACGTAATAGTGAACATTATAATGTGACGAAGAAACGATTTCACTAGCCGCCTACATATGGGCGTTAAACGCATATAGCACCTAGAGAAAGCACCTTTGTTTGATCCAGTTAGAAGATTGGCTGTTGATTGTAAAATGTGCAGACAGTGTGGTATGAAACGATACTGCTTAAGTAAACGCTGGGGTTGTTTTTAGCATAATCAGGAATAAGGCAATCTTGCGACTATCTAACCTTCTTTGTGGTCGGATATTTATAAAAACGACAGAATGTCTGAAATTCCAGCTAACCAACACTAAGGATACAGTTGGAAAAAAGACGTTTGAATAATAAACGTAGACATTGTTTTTGTTCGAGGTGATCTCGACTAACAATAAGCAAATCAACGAGTTAAACGTAAACAAAATCAAAAACACGTGTATCCTGGTCCATAAAACCTCTAAAGGTTTGGGCACCGTTGCGAAGATCACATGGCATTGGGCGCGACTGGAAGAGAACAGAGGAAGTTACCGTTTTAGCTTTTAAAATATAACACGGGGCTACGGCTAGGTAATAGTGATTCTTACTAGGTGTAACGCGCAACCGAAACCAGCGAGCGCGCGCGGATTGCATTCGAGTTGCGTAACGGGACGTACTGCTGTGTTGTCGATGCCGTCTTAGCTTTCGTCTGTGTAAGTTGTGTGCATGGCTTACTGGGCTTTCGGCTCATGCTTGTTTGTATTATTCCTCTTTTCAGGACTGTTGTTCAAACCCCTACTTCGGAAGAACGCTGTTCCCCGGTGCCTCCATGTTGCTCCAGATTCGGACCAGTCTGAGCGGAAGCGGCTGGCCTGCATGTTACATAGGTCAACTTTAGAAAAACAAACAGTTCTTGTGTCTATGGTGAGAGTGGGATCTTTCATAGAGTGGTGGACAGTTTAACGATCATGGGTTGTGATAATGTTGGATATACGAAAATCATCACATGGGTTCCAGTCGTCTGACGTTTCGAGAACTATGTATATTGGGATTCAGCAACAAAGGTCCGATGGTCCCGATTCAAAGTGTGATCGAATTGAGCTTGAAACGATTCAGTTTCTCAGGAGGTAGTCCATGCCATCAGGCGACATTAGGGGGTGGGGCGTGAATTGAACAGGTAGTGAAATACTTCGTTTTAAACTGTAATGGAGTCGTAAGAAGGGGTTGTAATTTGTAGAATATTTTACAGTAACGCGGAAAACCAGAGTACAATCTCCGTTGTGAGTGAACGTAGACCGGTAGAATTAATTTTGATTGGTGTATCGCACAGCGATAACAAAATCCTGTGATTCTGAAGACTTTGCCAAATCCAAAAGTTAACAAGAAATCGGAGTCAGTAATTGCATTTCGGACGTCTGGGTTGACAAATATCCTAAGAATTTTCCACCGCTAGCGTAGGTCATGTGTGAGGAAAGGTGTACCAAACGTTTCGATTTGACAATTGCCGAATCCACTGACTGACCAGTGCGTTTCTCGTAGGGGGTGGATTAGAAAGAGCACGTTTGACCTGGGTTTTGGTGGTAGCAACAAAATAGTGTATTCCTGTTCGGTGTATCAGAACACCGCCTATTTACTGAACACGTTTACAGAACGCGTAATTCATTATCAGTTGCATCTGCATTGTGAATGTACTAACTACACGCAGAACGTGCCATGTGGGCGCCGAGATGGGACAGGCAAAGTGCAGGTGTTAGATGAGGACATGAATTGGCTTCAAACGTCTTATGAGCGGCGTCGGCTACTTTCATGATGGACAAAGTAGAGTTACTAGATACTAGTGGAAAAACAAATGTTTCCACCGGAGCTGCCGGAAAAGAGAATCATCCATTTTGCGGAGTCCAAGCAAGCGGTTCATTTGTTGAAGCAGATGTGACTGTTTACGACCCTCTAGCTCGATGTTGGAAAAGAGGTGGTCTAATTTATTTTACTTCAACATTCCAGTTCTATTTACCAAGTCACTTTCTGAGGTGTTACAAAAGTGGCTGGAGATGATTCGCAAACTTCCTTTACGATCACCAGTGGAATGGAAAGTGAATTACGTAGGAATATCATAGGCTGAAACTTGAAACTATGAGAAAAACGGGGAATTAGGAGTACAGGAATTTTGAAGCCAAAAGCTAATATGTCTGAATGAAATCGCTGTCAAATTCAACATCGGACTAAGACAGTTGAAAAATCGTCTCGAACACAGCGGATTCGTAGGATTCACAGAAAATTAACACAGTATAGGAAAAGGAAAATGTTCGTGTACACATGGATTTGCGTAGGACAGCTCGGAAAAAAAGGGGTAGGTAGGGAGATTGCCTCAGTTTCAAAGGGTAAATGATAGGGAAGTTGAAAGGGAGAACCGAGGTATGGTGAACGGCATAAAAACCCAACCGCCATCTATTAAGCATACAACGATCGCACTTCAAAATACGACAGACAATATTTGGCTAGCATCAACAATGATAGGCCGAGGGTACTTTCATTCTCTTGCAATGATTCCGACGATCAATTGTCCGAATAACGTGGGTGTATCACTCTTCACTTAGCAGCTTGATGGTATAATATATTAGAATCATTCTGTATCATCTAACTTGATAAACTGGTGACACACGAAACCCTTTCGAAATCCGTGTTGTCTCTCAGGCAACGGTGTAAGTCGACCACAATGTCCACGTAACTGATCGTCAATCAAGCTGATCATTACCTTTGAGGGGACCTATAATATTACAATCGACCTGAGATAGCAGGCTCATCGCGACCACTGCCTTCAAAGATGAGTGAAACTGTGGACGCTTTCCAGCCTTTGAGATACTTGTCGTCTTGAAGTGGTCAATTAGAAAGTTCACATCTGGCCTTGACAACTATGGAACACTTCTTCTGTGCGAGAGGAGAGATGAGATAAGGACCTGATGAATTACTTTCACAAAGCCTTGATAGCTGTCGAAACATGATGTGTGGTGTGAAAGTAATGTATTTGGTGGCATCTGTGGTGATGGTACTGCATGTGCATACTTAACTTTGCAGAGCTGGTAGTGAACACTCAGCTATTGGTTGCCACAGGCGTTCCGTAGTTGGGAAGATCATCCCCGTGTGGCGCAAGTGATAACTTGCGGGACGGCGTTTAGTGATGGACGTCACAGTTTAGTGAAAAATTCAGGTACAATAGGCCTCGATGTAAAAATAACCAGCGAAGCTAAGGGCTGGAATCAATGAGGAAACAGTGTTCATGAAACGTCGAATGTTAGTAGACAGCAGTCCATGGGTTCCAAGCGCAGTTGATGCAGTAAAAGCAATCAAATATCATGCGGACACTTCGTTAGCAATAATAAAGACTGACAATATGACAGTGTCCAAGTAGACGAAGCTATCGACAAATTTCAGTGACCTGTCTGCAATAACAAGGACAGGGTCAGTGCCGACTCGAACTTGTAACAACGCTCTACATTTCAGGGGTGCGAAGTATGCGTGCTCACTGCGGAAGAATTAGGTAAAGCAACGTCGTTTGTATACAAAGTATCAGTCATCTTATTATCTGGGAGGAGATACACATCGAGACCCCCGGAACTTCCAGGCGCTGCTTCCAAAAGATCAGATAATTCAAAAGGACGAGGGAGATCGGAAAAACATGTTGTAAAACACTTGACGTAGAGGACGTCCAAGACAGCTGCCCCTCTGCACTGAGAAGGAGCATACAATTACTTTGACACATTAACATGCTTCATCAGGACTCCTCTGTGATGTGTGCAGCCTCAGAGAGAATGTTAGACAAACGAGTCAAAAGCAGCCTTTAGGTCCAAAAGTATCACTATTGCTGGTTGTGAACGAGAGTGCCAATGCTCCAGTGTCTACCGTGAAATGAGAAAATGATTGATACACCGGCTGCCAGGACGGAAATCCGTCTGTTCTTCTTTAATGAAGTTCTTTCTGTGTTCCAGAAGATGCCGCAGTCTGAGGCCCGTGAGCAGTTTGGATGCAATACGGATAAGGCCAATACTCCTGTGATAGCCACATGATGTTCTTGTACCTTTCTGAAAATAGAGATAACTGTTGATAAGCGGCAATCGTGAGACAACTTTTCAGTCTCCCATAAGGAACAGAGGAGTATGGTAGCTCAAGACAGCAATCTTTCACCACCATCTTCAAAAAAAATTTAGAGGAAGGAGATCCAGAAGTTTAACCTTATTGCATTTCAAATATAATAGACTCCAGCGCTACCACGGTTACCGATAAAGAATCGTTGGGAACGCCATGACAAACTACAAAATCCACATCAGCCGCAACTAGATGAGGCTTCACAGTTAAACTCTCCCACAACTTGTTCAGCCCACTTATCGAGTTAGCACGACAAGTTGTAAATATGTGAGGCATCTTTTTCACCTACACCTTGTCGACAGCTAGTACGACCACGAATCAAAAAAAAAGCAGCACCCGGCTATGTTTCATCTCTTTGGTTCGCTCAGAGAGGTGAGCCTCATGGCCTGTGGTGGCAGTCTTCATAATTTTGCGTTTTATTTCACGGCGCTCTTCGTTGTGTTCGGAGCCAGGAGCATTAGTCAACGTTTGATCGTAAGTTCTGCCGAATCAATAAAAATCCACTTCTCTCTTATCTGCAGCGCTCTCTTGGAATAGGTCTACTCACAAGAGGTTTGCATAACTGTTGAGATTTTTGCCAGGTAGTGGTTTGGATCACTCCACCGTTGTCATCTCTGGACAGTTTAACTGCCACTGTTGTTTGATAGGCGTTTCGTGTAACCTCGCCACCCAATTTTCATGTGCGAGCACCTGATCTCTGTAAAAAATGATGCAACGAAGCTATCACGAACAACAGCACTATCCTAATCAAAGTAGTTAATTCAAAATGAAAGGCAATCTTTGAGTGACATGACCTGTAGTTGGCGGCGATCTTATTGGTCTGTATCCATGCTTGAATTGCATAGAGTATTCCCCACTTGATGCATCCTTATAGTTTGCGTTAAAATGCGTAATTCAACATGTGCATAGTCCGCGAGGTGAGCATAAGTGTAACAGCTGACCATCAGTGCTTCGTGTTAGGATATCAAGCACCCCAGCCGGCCATTTCTTCTCTGGAATAAGTCAACCAAGTTATGCACTCATATCACCTACAAACAAAAATATCTGAGTGCTTATCTTGTCTCAAACGATCAAATGGGGTGCCGCAGAAGGCGGTCTTGACAACATCTAAACTAGTGTACATTGAAGACTATGAAGACACGGCAAATAAACAACGTCTTTCTGGCCTGTGTCAATCGACTTCCACGGAAGTGACAATTGTGATGGCACAGAGACGACCATTCAGTGGGATCTAGTCGATCAATCTCTGTTCTGAATTGGAGCTTATTACAATGCACACTCCTGCTTGGTCGCAAGATTCGGCTTCCTCTTCATCGGCGACTGAGAAAGAACCGCTGACTCAGCATTGTCTGTAGACGAATTCGATGTAAGGAGAATGCTGGGATCGTAAACGCGCATTTCAGGGACAGCACAAATCCAATTTCAGACTCCAAAGGATGTTAGCCCGAGCATTTCGCTGACCAAACAGTTCGGATGTTAATAGTACCAACGTTTACCGGTTGTCCTGGCTTGAAAAGAGGATAATCAGCAATAGAAGAGAAAGATGCAAATGAATGGACCGTTCTGCCAGAGGAACGATAACTTCTGATGAACCCAAGTCGTTTATGCGGCGGAACGGCGTTGCTTTGAAGAGCTCCACTCCCAGTCTCTGATTACAAAGTCAGGAATGCGAAACAACAGAAGGTGCAGTTTCTTGGAGAACTCCACCTGGTGCCTTCAACTCAAAACTCTAACTCATTTGGTAGTGAGAGAGTTATCTAGCCTGAGAACGCAATGTGAAGGAAATACTGTTTCATTCTGATTATCGTTGTGCGTAATAAATGTATTCGAAGTTATTTCGAGCTTTTGAATGATATCAAAAGTTTGTCAATCGCTGGACGATTAGAGTACTCTTTATTTTAAGGAGGTAATCTCTGAAGCATTTCTTCCTTAATCGGAAGGCACAGGTGAAGCAAATTTAAAAACAGTTCTGCTACCTGCCCAAATGATATTGCCTCACTGCTTAAACATTCCTATGCGGTCGATAATACGACCTACAGCTGTGAGCAAAACTGCTTTTCACTTGACTGCTCGCTTTTGACCTAGCTGGTACAGTTGTACCTGAAGGGATCGAAGCCCCAATCAGCTGTCTGGATCCCAAGCCTGACCACTTCGTCAAATTAACGTGATAGGATGGGAAATGACATCGGTGATTTCACTTCTTGAAAGGTTATCCTAAAAGCCCACTCCGAGCAGCACGAACAGTTCCGTGGGCTGGCTTGACTCAACCCCAAATCTTTGCTTCAGTCGAGCAACGTGGTTGTGCCAACGGACACAACCCCGATGGTGTGGTGCGATCCTGATCTAGCCATACTTACCTCAATTAAAACATGGCTCATGATGTCTTCCTTCTCATCCGTTACGATTTCGACTGATGATAGGTCGACATGTCCGTAGGCGTGAAGTTCCAGTTGCATTCCTGGCTAGTGTTACACTACTGCCTATATTATTTCCAGAACTAGGTTTTCTGACTTGACCGATCGAGTTCGGGAGATTTAAAATTGCCTCCTGCTTTTATAACGAATAGTTATTATGTTCCGGAAGTAACTCGATGTACAGTACTGTCTAACACTAGGGTTTCCCTGCAGGATGCTGCGGCTACCACTACGTGGGACAGGAACAAATTTAACAGCAATTAAAATGGTTCGCGAGACGACTGAAATTTATGATACAAGGACCACTTTAACGTTAGAACAGGTCTGAAGAGTGACTTTGAGGCTGAATTATGACTTTTGTGTGCATGCATTGACTTTTTTAACCTGAATGTGCAGTGTCCATTATTAATCGTTGGTGTCCTTGTAAACTAGGAGGCTGCCGATGAAAATGGCCAAAGCTACTCCGACGAGGTCCACGGATTTGTTTTTATGTTTAGTAGGATTTCCAATGACCTAATACTACTCAGCTACGATAGGTATTCGCATAAAAAGTGAATACATGATTCGACACTTAACCCCAGTGGTGTAGTCAGCCCCCGACTTGTACAGTCGGCCTCGTCAACAACATGCTGCGGAGTCAAGTGCTTTTTTGTCTGACACAAACATTACGCATTCAGAGCACGGTTAGATCAGCCGACCAAGGCACAGAAGCCGAAGGGATCGGTGTCCCCTTGTGGGAATGTTATAAACATTGTCTATGGAGGTTCTTCACGAGGAAAAGGGAAATATCTACGGAACGTCACAACGGCTCGTAACTGCATACGCATCCAGTCACAATGACGTTTCTTCTAAACGTCAGCGGGTACACAAAAAATACACTACTGGGTAGACGCACTGACAGAACAGTTAATACCCGCTGATTGGCTAGATCGAACAAGACATGAGAAAGACAGGACGGGCACTGGCAACTCGCTGCTGATCTGTTGAATACCGATGGTTCAACCAGCCATAATAACACGGCTTTGTACAGGTCTGTCAAACTCGGAATGTTGATAGTCAATGGACATCTGGTGAACGATTACATTGTGGGAGGCGGGTTGATGAACCAATTCACGAGAATTCAGACAGAAAAGTACGCGTGGAGGCAAAGGTGGGCGGCTCACCAATAGCACGAACATTTTCATAGTGTAACGGCGATTCAATCCATGTATGAGCTGCCAACTGGAAGTGAGAAGTTGATGTTTATGAATCATATCGTCAATCGTCTAACCTACAAGGATCCATCAAAGCATTTATTGTTAGTGCTATTACTCCAAAATGACAAGAAATTTGAGTGTGCCGGTGCCAGCGAGTTTGACATCCTGGAACGGAAACATTGTTCCTTTTATAATGAATTTATAACAAGCGTGTTTATTTTTTGGCTAACTGCGTGCAGCACTGGAAACACTGGGCCCAGTCTGGCGCAGCAGAGACAGATTCAGAGAGTTCGTGTTGAAATCGATTACTGTTTGGTTGAAACTGGGGCCGCGATTTCATTGATTGGGCCGAGGACAGGAAAAATTGTGGTGCGTTGTGCGATGGTAGTGCTAACGGTCGATGGGTTTACCCTCAAAGTTGATGGCCTGGCAGAATATGGTGTCCGAATCGATAGTCAAGTAGACAAACAACCATTTGTCATTCCCCCGACGCACGTCAGACTATCTTGGGGGAAGGATTTTCTTGAAGGCATTGAGGCCGTGATTGTTTTGAAGCATGGGGTCGTTTCATTAATGAGAAAGCGCAAAACCCACTTTGCAAAATTGAAATGAATGCACCCAGAGCAATGCCAACTTCCGACAATCAGTTGCTGAATTAAGTAATATGCAAATTTCAGGAATTGTTTACTAAGGATCACAATTCGCCATGTAGCCGGAAAAGAGAACTGTGTCCGATTTGCTTTCCCGAACGCAACACGTGGAAGAGGTCGACAAGAACGTGATCGGAGTTAACCGTATCGAACTGGAAAGTGACCCCTGAAAAGTTACAAGCAGCACAGAGGAGAGTGACTGACTTTTGTCAGCAGGACAACCGCCAGAAGACGATGGGAATCCGGAGCTGAAAGTATTCAGATTGTACTGGTCCGACTTGCGGCTGAATGGTGCCGGAATTTTGATGCGCCAACTGCGGGTGAGAATAAACGTTCCGGTCATATCGGCAGAGTTGAGGGAGACAGCTGTGAAAGAATGTCATCAGCTGGCTCACACAGGATGTCACCGAACCTATGAAGTGCTGAATCAAAGGGCATACTGGCCGGGAATGAAGAATGATGAAAACAATCATGTGCGGACGTGCCAGCAATGTCAGTTACAGAACAGCATTCACCACCCCAGTCAGTACCCCACACAACCAATCCTGGTCAGTGAAATTGTCGAAATGTGGTCGGTGGTTGTGATGGGCCACTTCTCAGTAACAACTTCCGGAAATCAATACATCATCAGTGGTTTACACCAATGCTTAACTGCCATACAACCCTGAAGGAGAAGCAAAACCTATATATAGAGAAGAAAAAAGGAGGGGACGAGAAGGGACCTAACTACTGAAAATAACCGCATCTATGTTCAAACATTCGAAATCAAGGTGCCTACACCTCGCAAACAAACAACCGAGCTGCAAGTAAAAGTAAGGCTCTATCAGCAAGACAGCTTCCTTACGGCTTTCACTGCCCCGCGCCATGAGATGCACCCACTTCACAGACAACTCGGCCAAACAACGACAACATTCACGCCACTGTGCCCGATTAGCCGCCATCTCACATAAAGTCTCCAGCCACCGACTCTGTGAGTCGCGAAGACTCCAGCTCGAGAGACGAACTCGATCTACAGTGGCCAGTCCCTTGGTGAACGACTTCATTTCCCTACGCCAGGTCATTATCTGACCACCTCGCACCTTACACCAGTCGGTCGCAGTGTCAGCAAACAGTGCTCGGTGTGCTAGACGACTAGCCGGCATCCTTAATACATGACCTAACCATCTAAGCCTCTGTAAACGTAGAGACTGGACAAGAGAACACGTTTGACAATCACTACCAAACACCCGTTTCCTAACCTCCTCGTTACTTACACGCTGGTGCCAACCGATACGAGCGATTGAACGCAGACATCGGTGGTCAAATACTTGAAGATGGTTCATGTCTTCTACTCTGAGCGACCAGCTTTCGCTGCCGTAAAGTAATACGGCCCTTACCGTTGTCTTATATACACGACCTTTAAGCTTCAGAAAAATACCCCTCAGTCTCCAGAGATGTCCCAGATGAGCGAATACCGCCCTAGCCTTAGAGATACGCGCTTCTATTTCGTTCCCTACACCCCCGCCACCACCGCAGATGCAGCTTCCCATGTATACAAACCGGTCAACAACCTCCATCACTACATTATCTAACATCAAATCTACGTGGTCACAGCAATCCTGCAGAAGCACTTTNGCCTTGACGTACGCTGCTCATGGTGCTCAAACTGTCAGACAGTTCACCCTGAACCCTCATCTGAGGTGAAGTATGGGAATAAGGTGCTGACAGTATGTTCACATACTTGTTTGGTACAACCCTGCGTTTAAGGGAATCTAAAAGTGTAGATCGATCCACTCAAACCAACTCACCTTTATAGTCGAAGAGTATAGACGAAGAGTCCCGACCTATACTGCTACCTTGACGTGGTGGTCGG